>VXBD01004268.1:73632-113677 GCA_013399975.1 Indicator maculatus | reverse complement strand
TCCTGTAATACAAGACCATTTTATTTTTTATTATTATTTTAAGCAGCTAATTTCCAAGAGATACTTTGCATTTCTGTCGTGCTATCCAAAGCACCATACTTTGCACAAAGAATCCAACAAGCTCAAAACCCACCAAAACAAAATAGGGTGCATAGTCACTGAAATGGAATTGATTTTCGACAATTGCTCACTGCAGGGAAGTTGGACTAGATGACTTTGGAGATCCCTTCCAACCTAAACCATTCTATGATTCTCAAAGGAATTATCCAAATTATGAATTTGGCAGGCTTTCCTCCTTTTGCTTCTGGGTCCATTGCATTGTCACATAGTGCTTCACACAAGGTGCGTGATGTCTCTACCAGGCTTTGCTCTACAAAAAAAAAAAAAAAAATCAATTTCTTTTTGATGACTCAATGCAATTAAATTTTATGGTATACCTTTTTTTTTTCCCCTTAAATCTGATTTACTTGCCATCAGGGTAATTGAGAACCACTGTGTAAATTCCTTTCTCTAGTTTTCTTGTAGTAACCAAATTACTTACTGCTTTTTGCTAAATACGTTTAATTTGTCCCATTTTTATATTTGTACATCAGTCTGATAGAATCACTGAGTTATAGAATAGTAGGGGTTGGAATGGACCTCTGGAAGTCATCGAGTCCATCCTGTCTGCCAAAGCTGAATCACCTAGGGCAGGTCACACAGGAATGCATCCAGACAGGTCTCAAAAGTCTCTAGAGACAGAAACTCAACAACTTCTCTGAGCATCCTATTCTAGTGCTGTGACACAGAATTTTTTTCCTCATATTGAGGTGGAACTCCTTGTCTTCCAGCTTCTATCTATTGCCTCTTGTCCATTGAAAAGGCACTAATGCCTTCTTCTTGACGCTCACTCTTCAAGTATTTATAAAAATTAATAAGATCCTCTCTCACTCTTCTCTTTTCCAGACTAAACAGCTCCAGGTATCTCAGCCATTCCTCATAAGCAGAGGTTCCTGTCCCTTAATCGTTGTTGTAGTACTCCGTTGGACAGTCTCTAGTATGTTCCTGTTCCTCTTGAACTGGGGAGCTGAGAACTGCTGTTGGGCATTTCTCGTTTTCCTGAAAGTTTCCCCAGGTTAAGTAAGTTGGTGTTTTGAAATGCTAATACATGGGCAGTGGCTTGTATGAACACTGTTATCTGTCTAAACTAAACTAGTCCTTTTTTGGGATGTTTTAGGGCTAAAAAGAAAGAAGAAATAGGAAAATATCATAATTATGCATAATCAAAGATTATCTGCTTGTCAGGGTTGGTTTTTTTCTTTTTTTTTCCTTTTTTTTTTTTTTTTGAGGGGGTAGGGGAGAGTGTTTATGTAGCTTTAAAAAAAAAAAGCCTTTCTCATAGATAGATAGGTGGCAATTTATCCTCCAGACACCTCTCTGGCTCTGTCAGACATGACCCACAGAGCTTCTGTCAGCTCATATGTTCCATTTCTTGTATTGCTACTTATTCTTACACTTTACATTTAACAGAAAAGAAAGAGGAACAGTGGAGAAGTCACTGGGGACTCCAATACATCTCTAAAATCATCTCCAGAAACATCAAAAAAGTGATGATTTCCCATGACTTAAAGAGAAGAGATCATATTGCCTTGCAAAGTCGCAGGAGCACATATAGGTTTGTGCTGGACATTGGTATTATGTGTGAGAACATAGCTGGTTTCAAACACCAGAAACAGAAAGTTAAGACACTATAGAGTGGGATTTAAAGAACAATGATGTACAAAATAGATTGTAACTAGCTGTTACTATAGGCTTTTGTTGTGGTTTAGCTAATTCCTATCTCAGGCAGATATTCAGCCTTTTTTCAGGAAGCATGGCTGCATCCCAGGTAACAATTAACTTGGGAAGGCAAGTGTCATCACTCCGAACATCTGCCCTTTCTTTCTTCTTCCCCATACTTTATATTGCTGAGCATGACATGGTATGGTCTGGACTATCCCCCTGGCCTGCTGGGGTCAGCTGTCATAGCTGTGTCCCCTCCCAACTTCTTGTGCACCCCTAGCTTACTTAATGATGGGGTAGTGTGAGGAGCCAACTCAAAGGCCTTGGCTTTGTGGTAAGTACTGCTCAACCATTAAAAAACATCCCTATGTTATCAACATTTGTTTTCAGAACAAATGTAAAACACAGCCCCCAGTCAAAACTGTCACAACTTTAAAAGACATGTGAATCTTTGTTCAAGATTAAATACTTTCCTCTAATAATTTTGAGCAGTTCTGGAATAGCAAGCCACTTCCAGATGCATTGATTACAGAAAACACACCCAAGTATTTTTCCTATATATCATGACGGATACAAAGTCTACCCTACTTGAAAAAGAATTAACAGTGATTTTGGTCTTCTGTTCTGTGCAGAGGAGGAAATGCCTAGAAAAAAATGTTTCAAATATGCAGAATACCATCTGTGACTTATGTGAAAAGCTGCAAACTCTTAGTTTGAAATGTGGCTTGGAAAACTGTGTTGGAGAGGACTTTAGCCAACTCAGCAGGCATACAGAAGGTTCAGTGCTTCAAACATTATTCCACTCCACATAACTCAAAGCATGTACTGCCACTCTGATTGGAAGCAGGATTTTGCAACAGACTTCCTTATATATCTGATTAGCTGATTTAAATAAATTGATCCAGAGGTTTTATTCTTGTTTTCAACTTCAGGGAAGTCTCTTAAAATGACTAACCTCTTTGGTGAGTAGCTCACTGTGTTGCTGGCCCTGTAGTTTGCAGCATTTTTTGGCCAGACAAAGACTGTATTGCATGTTTTGCTAGTAACCTTTTCTTCAATAGCCTTAGCAGGAGAGTTTAGTGGGCTGTACATGAATTCTGTGTTGCTTTTTTGGCCCATCTGTCATTTTTGTTAAATCATTCCAAAGCCAATGGAGCACTGATACTTTTCTTGAAGCACACATGGCTGGCAACTTTCAGTCAGCACGAGAGTCTGTACTGGCAAAAGTCTGGAGGTTTGCAAATGTTGGTGTGGAAAACAACAATACAACAAAAAAACCAAAACAAAACAAAACAACCCCTCCACAACAACAACAACAACAAAACCCAAGCCAACCAAACAAAAACAACCCTAAAAAAAAAAACAAAAACAAAAAAATCCAAAACCCAAAAATGACAATTGCCCCCTTTTGCTGCTGTAGCTCACCACATGAACTTGATATAATTCTTTACTATATTTTTCACATGAAGAGCTTTATAAGGATGTTTCTGCCAATAGGAAGAGAAATGAAGTTCTTTAAGGACTAAGTGGGGTAAGATTTGTTGTTTTGTGTTTGACTGTCCCATCCAATTGTGTATAACAGTACACATCATTAAAGTGGGATGAAGAAAAAACAGTCACTAAATTTATCAAAAAAAAAAAAATCCTTTAATGCAAATCCAGACTTCTGGTCATTCAGCTTAAATTGTGTGAACAGGCTACAGACATTAAGTGACCAAGGGCACGTCTACAAAATGAGAAGCTGGAATGTTGATCATTTTTCTTTGCCTTTTTCCAGAGATAATCCAAAAATATATATTTATTTCAATACAGTGTTATGTTCCATCAACATAATATAATTCTGGAAGCTCATTTTTAGGATTATAATTGTGGAAGCTCATTTTTAGGACTACTGAAAATAAGTTAAAAGACATCTTTCGGAATGCCTAAGAAAAATATTAATGCTACTATTTCTGAAAAAAAAGGTGTTTCTGCCTTTTAAACACCTATTGTATATAGTTTGTTATCTTTGGACTGGTGGACAAATGGGAATAAGACAGCTAATAAGTAGGTTTTAAGAGAGGATGTGCAGAAACGTCTTGTTTTATATTCGGGTATTTGAAGAAGCTGTTTAAACAGAAGCTAACTTCACTTAAAATGAAAGCTTGCGTTGAACCATCACATATTTAAACAAAAACAAAGTTACCTTCCTGTATAACTTATTTTTATAGTCCAGAAGGCAAGCAAATTCTAGTACAGTATTTACTATTTCACAAATCAGAACTGCTTAGCAGAGGATAATTGCACAGAAACATTCCCAGGCAATATATAGTGCTTTCTATAGGAGATTCTTCCATACATCATCAATGTAAACGTTGTGTCAGGTTGATCTCTTTCATGCATATTTTTGCTGAATATGAAAATGACAGCAATTTATTGGTACTTAGTCATAGTGTGTGAGGGGAATGGTTTTGTCTTCTAATGCAACTATATATATATATATGCAGTTACATTTTATTAATATCTTCTGCTGGTTCTTTTCAATTTCTTCTGATGTCAGGAATTCCTCAAGTTCCTCAAAACCTCAAGAAAAGATCTGGTAAAAAAACCAAACAAACAAAAAAAACCCACAGAAAACAAAAAAAACCACACGTCAGTAGATGTAGAAACGTCAGTATTTTTCTTTCACAGGATCACAGGATGTTAGGGGTTGGAAGAAACTTCCAGAGATCTTCGAGTCCAACTCCCTCCTGCCAGAGAAGGATCATGTAATCTAGCACAGGTCACACAGTAACACATCCAGATGGATCTTGAAAATCTCCAGAGAAGGAGACTACAATCTATGTGAGGAGCCTGTTCCAGTGCTCTGTGACCCTTACAGTAAGAAAGTTCTTCCTCATGTTGAGGTGGAACTTCCAGTGCTGTAGTTTACATCCATTGCCCCTTGTCCTATCACAGGGCACAAGTGAGAAGAGGCTGTCCCTTCCTTCTTGACACCCAACCCTCAGATATTTATATAGATTTAATAGATCCCCTCTCAGTCTTCTCCTCTCCAGACTAAAAAGCCCCAGATCTCTCAGCCTTTCTTCACAAGGCAATGCTCCAGTCCCTTAATCATCCTGGTAGCCCTCTGTTGAACCTTTCAGCTTGTATGGTAGACCTTATCCTACAAGGCTTCTGGATTTCATGCTTAATTTTAAGCAGATAAGAAATCAGCCAGTGTCGAAAAAAAGAAGTAAAAATATTGATAGCTATGTTGTCTCCTGCGTGGCTTCTTTCTCCCATCTACCTTTTTTTTTTTTTATATAAGCTGGAGGGCTGCCAGCTTCCTTATCATCCATCCTTCCTAGCTGCAGGCTGAATGCACAAAGGTTATACCTGTCAACTGGAAGAGGTACTTTGCAGAGAATAGTTTTCAAAACATTCACTTTAAGACATCTAATTATACAAAACCCTCTAACCTCTAAAAATTGAAACATGAAACTCAAAATTTTTAAATAATGGCAGATGCAAGTCCTTTAAAGCATCTAATTATTTGTGTGAACTTCCACTTTTCCTGAGACTAATGTCCCTTAGACTGACTGCTAAAAGATTTTTTTTCCATTGGCATGTAAATTACACCATGTATTCAAATGAAATATTTATATTCAGTAGTTTCAAAAGGATTATATTATCATTCTGGTTTTTGTTAACTAGTCAGCTTCAGGAACTGATTGATTTAAAATTAAACCAGAGGAAGTCTGGATTTTTACAGGCAGAACTAGATGACCCTTGGGGTTCCTTCCAACCCTGACAACTTTGTGATTCTGTGCTATAGATAAAGTAGTCTATATGTGAATCTAAATATTTCCCTGTCTTTAGTGTAGCTAGGGTCCTTACTATTTAAACACTTATCTAGAAAAAAAGTTGACACATACACAGTATAGCATTGTGGTGTCTTTTCTAATCTCTCAGATCTTCCATCTCTTATAATTTTTGCCAACAACTAGAATGTAGGAAGGCAAGGATGGCAGGAGGTACACCATCGATAGGAAAGTTCCCAATACTATGTACTGGATGTGACATTTTTTGCAATTCATTGCAAATGTAATGCCTAGTTAATAAAGACAATTTTTTCCCATTAATTTCTTGATATAGAAGACTGTGTTAGACTAGATAGACTTTGTATCTAGCTCTCAAAATTTATTACTAGCTAGTTTTTCATAAATCACCAGAAATAGAAAGTTACTGCTGTTGGACACTTAACTGACTTTTGCATCTCTGTCGTTTCCTAATCTTTATTCTACCTCCATTTGACACAGATGTGTGTTCAAGCTAATTAATGAAATATGCTTTGACTCAGCATAAAAAGGAGGGCAAAAATAAGGGCAGAAAGATGAAAATAGTGTCCCGTGTTATCAAGATGTTATGTTTAAAAGCCTATTTTTAAACAAACATACCAAAAAGTGCAGTAAGTATGAATAGGTGAGTCCCTGAACCATATAGTTTTCTATATCTTTGTGGAAGATTCTCTTTGCATATCTTAGATACAGCACCACAGTTTAGGAAAACAGTGTAAGTGTAAAGCAAAATGATGAAGATCTATGCTTCATTCCTTCGAAATAAAAGGTAGCTCTAGCCCAAATAGCTGATTTCTTCTCTTTGTCATGTCTTGCTTTTTAGGTGCATGTTAGTCAAAGACAAAATTAAATGTAGTTCAAAAGTTATTTTTGTTACTTCTTTTTTTTTTTTTTTTTTGAGAAAAATGCTTTTCTGAGAGCTAGTAAGCTGAGAAAAAAATGAGGAAAAAACCCACAGAACCACCCAGATATATTTTGGGAGTACTTGCCCATGAAAGATCATTACATATCCAAAAAGTAATGAAAAAAGAAATAGGATTCCTAGGAATGTATTTACATTTGGAGTAACCAATTCTGTCTTTAGGGATACTGTAAGATATTGCCAAAGCAATCTAAGTGGATACGTGACCAAAAATGCAAGCATAAAAAAGTCATGTCAAGAAAAATGACCTGATAAAAATTGTGGAGAGGTTGGTGCTGGTCTCTTCTCACAGGTAATTAGTGACAGAACAAGAGGGAATGGCCTCAAGCTGTGACTGGATAGGTTTAGACTGGACATTAGGAAATAGTGGTCAGGCACTGGAATGGGCTCCTCAGGGTGGTGGTTGAGTCACCAACCCTGGACATGTTTAAAGGTCATTTGGATGTGGTGCTTGGGGATATGGTTTAGGGGTGAACCTTGTAGTTATTGGTTTGGATTATTGGTTGGATTTGGTGATCCCAAGGTTTTTTTCCAACCTGAAAGATTCTGTGATTCTGGGATTTCTTTTTCCCCATAGGAACATTTCTTACACCTTTAAATGTGTGAATACATCTGATCGCTTGCCATGTACTCTGACTGTTACTGTGCTTATGACAGGTAACAAAATATGTCCAAATTATACTGTTTGTGCTAAAATAGCCCAAATAACAGATATTTTCATTAGGCTAGTCTTTCAGGTACTTTTATCAAATTCTTAAAGTGATGGGGAAATGATAAAGCTTGGTATTAATTTTAAAGTAAATATATCTTTCTCAGTTGAATGTGAAATACATTTCCTAGTTTTAATCTCCATTTTCTTGGTAAAAAGCACTAGACCCAGCATAGAAAGTTGCATTTAGAGTGTTCTTTTCTGTGATCATTGGCAGTCACCACTGCACTCATCAGTTCAAAAATGATAAACATGTTCTATATAATTTGCTTATGTCTTACTATCATTCCACCATAGAATAAAACTGCATTATTATTCTCTAAATACTGTAAGTTGAACCCAAGTATCTCTGTATCTGAGTATCTTTAAAACAAAATTTATTGTTTAATCAGCTAAGCTTGGATAGATGTCACCTCCTATCATTTTCCTCTTTTGTTTCAAACTAGTGAATCACTATGTAAGGTATGCTAATCAGTGTTATGTGTAGCCATCCTATAAGTCTGAGGTGATATTAATATTTTTCTTCCACAATATACTGTGTAGCACTCTGTGCAGAGACACTATGTTCATGGTCCTGAGGGGGAGGATATCATGGTAGATTGGGTTGGACTCACTTGTGGTTTTAAGAAAACTGACAAACAGAAGGAAGCAGGAAGGAACAGATTTTGGGGGGATGATACTGGCAGAGAAGTAAAACATTTGTTGTTTTGCAGGGGGGGGGAGGTTTATTTGTTTGTTTATTAGAGAAGAGCTGTTATCTGGTTTTGAATGGGGAAAACAGTGACACTGCTTTCTCCAAATCTCTGTTGTTTGGAACTGAATACTGATGCTCTAGTAAAATGGGAATGACTTGATGTCAGAATGAAGAAAACAATCTCCTGTAAGTTATCTGAACTCTATCTCCCTAGTAAGGTTTGTTTCACTATAAGGATATTGACAAAGTATGGTGTAATTAAGGGATTTTGTAATGATGAATTAAATGGATTATTTGAATGTAAAGCCTAACTGTCAAAACAATAAAAAATAAAGAATTAAGAGATAGACAGTTCCGGATAGGAATCTGAAATTAGTCTATTTTCTCCCTATGCCTCAATTTTTTAAGTGTACAATGAAGATTTATAATCATGAGGGTTTTTTTCGGAGACGGCAAGTGGAACTGCTTCTTCTGCTTTTAATGCAGACATTGCCATCTTCCGAATTTTTCACTGTGCAAGCTTGATCATAATCTTATAATTTGAACACAGTCTTTTTTTAATATGGAAAGGTACATCTGTGTTTAACAGTGTGCAGTTTGTGCTTTCTAACAAACATATCATAAATTAAAAGAAAAACAAACAAAAAAAGGAAAGAGTGTGCTTTTATTCTTTTTTAGAATGTTGATGAAGTGAAGGTGTGTGTCGTGTGATTGCATGACTGGGAATGAACTAAAGTGTGTGGGCAGGCAACTGAATTAAAGGAGTCCAGGCAACAATATTGAATACTTTTATGAATTTCAAGCCAGAGAGTAAAAAAAAAAGTAGTCTACGGCTGTTCAGCTGTTCAGCATTCTGTGTACTGTGTACTGTGTACTGTGTTCACACATTTGAGGGACAACTGTTGTCTGATATAGAATCGTTATTATTGTTGTTGTTAATAGTAGTAATAATAAGAATAATTGTTGTTATTACTTTCACATTGTTGCACCATATTCAGCTGGTTTCATGAGCATTAAGCTGAATTCAAGGGTGTATGTTTTGTGTGAGGTACTAGCATACAAATCATTAGGCCAGATGTAATTGAAGTTAGAAACTGTGACAGCTGAAAAAGGGTTGTGTGTTTCTAGTGATAGGAAGATTGTTCTCAGTTTAAAAGTAAGTTGCTAACAGATGTTTAGGATACTCATCTTTTTGGTTAATAATATGACCCAAACCCTCAATAGTTCAGTGGAGGAAAAAAAAATTCTTCCAGGCCATTTTTGTCATAAGTCTATTATACTTTGTTTACTAGACTATGGGGCCAGCATTACAATCCTGAAAGTTAATGAAGTTTCGCTGAATAATTAATATAGTTGCGGTGAAAAAAAATAAAACCGATTCACAGCACAACTTGAGATTCCTTTATCCTTCCCTACTAAAGTAAAATTCTTCCTACTCATTGACAATCTTTGTCAAAGTCATGCACTCTAGTCAAAATCAAGTAAGAAGAAATGTGAATGAAGGGCTAGATTCACAAAACTAATGGCAAAGAAATAATTTTCCTTCTCTTTGTAGCATATAACTCTAAGTGTAAATCACTGATGCTGGAAGAACTTCTCATTCTTTTCCTCAGGAGGTGTGAATTTAATCATTTAACCTAAGTTAGTGCCCTACATACTAACAAGTAAGCATCCAAGGTCACTATTTGGTGCTGCTTTCTCTTTAAAAATACACCGAGTCTTTGAACCTAAGTATTAGATTGGAGCATTGTTCTCTTTCACTAATTCTAGGACTATATAAGTGTTTCAAACAAATAAAAGCATTTTAACATAAGAGAACGTCAAAGACCCAAATCAAAATTTTATATAATATTTTGTTATTGAGGAAACTCACCTGTCAGGTGAGAAATTTCTGTTTAATTTGAGAACAGGGATTAGAATGCAGAATCTCAGGTTAAAATAAACATGAATTCTTAGAGGATTTTTTAAATGCTTAATCTATTGTTCTTTACCTTTAAGATCTCAGGAGTTCTTGGGGCTGTTTTGTGCCCTAAGCCATACTCTTAAGCTGATTTTTTATGTTAGGTAGCTTAAGAAGGGTAATTCCCTTAAAAGGAATATTTGAAAAAAATTATTAATAAATCATAATTTTAAGATCGTCACTCCAAGATCTAGGATAGCAATGATCAGTTTCTCAGGTGGTGCAATATAATGTGTGGCCAAACTGAGGGAGTTGATTCTCCTCCTCTACTCCACTCTGGTGAGACCCCACCTGGAGTACTACATCCAGTCCTGGAACCCCTATTACAAGAGGGATATTGACATGCTGGAAGGTGTCCAGAGAAGGGACACGAGGATGATCAGAAGGCTGGAGTACCTCTCTTAGAGGAGAGACTGAAAGATTTGGGGCTGTTCAATCTGGAGAAGAGAAGGCTCCGAGGTGACCTTATTGTGGCCTTCCAGTATCTGAAGGGGGCCTACAAGAAAGCTGGGGAGGGACTTTTTAGGATATCAGGTAGTGACAGGACTAGGGGGAATGGAATAAAGCTGGAAGTGAGGAGATTCAGGCTGGACGTGAGGAAGAAGTTCTTCACCTTGAGAGTGGTGAGAGCCTGGAATGGGTTGTCCAAGAAGCTGGTTGAGCCTCCGTCCCTGGAGGTTATTAAGGCCAGGCTGGATGGGGCTCTGAGCAACCTTACCTAGTGTGAGTTGTCCCTGCCCATGGCAGGGGGGGTTGGAATTAGATGATCCTTGTGGTCCCTTCCAACCCTGACTGATTCTATGATTCTAATGTGATTCCAAAGACAACATTCAAGTTAAACCATTTACCTTAGCAGAGAACCAAAGTTTTTCTCAGTTTCTCTCTGAGTTTTCAAAATATCGTAGTTCTTTGAACTCTTGCTTACATGAAAACTGGAATGATCATTCAGAATTCTGTTTAATCTACTGTTAACTTCTCTGTTTAAAATAGCAGTTTTGTAACTTTGTTCTTCTCTTTCTAACAGCACCTTCAGGCTTGAAGGAATATCTGTATCTGGAGGCATGTCAGATAATTTCTTGCATATCAGAATTGTCAATATGACTTCTTGCAAGGAGGATCTGAGAAGTAACAAGGAACCTGACCCTCCATAAAGAATGGAAAAACCCTTCAAGTCAGAGCACAATGGATCAAGAGTGTAATCTGCATTGAATCATCTTTCTCAGATCTGACAACTACAAGCTGAGTCCTGGCAAAAGCCACAGCCTTAAATTCCATTTATGGGAAAGAAGAGTAAAAAGTACTAAATGTCTCACCCTGTTGCAGAAACTGCTCTCTGCAAGCCTGACACTTGAGTTCTGCGCTGAGCAAAGAGAGTCACAATGAGTTTTTTGTGGGTCCAGCCAGCATCCAAAAATGTTTCAATATGTAGCCAAAAGGAAAAACGAAGTACTTATGTAATAGCAGAAAATTAATGCATTTCCTGTAACAGAGGAATGTTGCTGTCTGTGGGGAAAGAAGACCTCTGTCATCCCTTGTATATAAAGCCATACAGGAACAGGTCATCGGTGATGTAAAACTACTTAAAAGGATGCTGTCTCCTGTCCTTCACCCAGCTTTGAAGAAGTTCAGCTATTAGAGATTGCATCTCAATGCACTTCTAGTATTTGCACTGTCACTTCCATTCAGGGTAATGTTGTGCGCCACCCTTTGCACAGATGCCTCAGATTTTTGACCACAACAGGCTATATTCTCCTGGGGCTTGAAATGGAATAAAAAAAGTTAGAACTGATGAAAAACATTTGCTCTCTCTTTCACTATGGGGATCTCTTCACAGAAAGGACTATGATCCTTTCTTAGATTTAAATAAATACATACATATACATACATATATATATATGTATATATATGAAAAAGCATCAACATGATAAGGTGTATTTAAAAAGGGGATACAATCTTTTTTAATAACATTCTTTTTTTTATCATATTAGCGGCCAGGAATTATAGTCTATTGAATTATACATCCAAAATGTTCCTATTGAGCATTGACATTATAGTCCCAGTTACTGTTAAAGATGTCATTTGTAATATGTATTTGACATAAAAATTTTCTAGCCATTTGTCTATATTTCATGGAGAAATCTAACAGACAAGTGACTTTTTTGGTTTATTTTTCTAAATAAATGTATTGTTTATATTATTTGCAGTTACTCACTTTGGCTGGTTTTCATTATCTTCAAGAATTATTTAAAGACAGAACCAAAACACAGGAATTGTTTGTTAGCATTAGGCTGTAATGATTTGCTGACTGAAAGCTTTAATATAAATACTGTAATTTGTAACATGATGAAGTATATTTATATAGGCAAAAATGTATGGAAAACAAGAAGAGGTATTTTAACTCTTAATTTCGGAACATAGTTTATTTTAGTATCCACAGAAAGAAATCTAAGTGTATAATGTGATAGGTTTTTTTATTATCAGTGAGTTTTAGCAAGTAAAGATTTGGATATTTAATAATGAAAAGAAGGTAGTCTGATAATGGTAGTTTTCCAAATTACACAGAGACTTTCTGTCACCTCTATGATTTTATTCAAAAACTGGTTTAGCTTTCTGGGGTTTGGGGTTTTTTGGGGTGTGTGTGCGTGTCTTACAGGTGTTTGTTTGTTTCTTGGTTGTTTCAGCATATTGACAAGGCCATGAAGGTGGTACTATCTGATCACAAACCATTTGAGAAGATACAGAATAAGAGCTTGTTCCTCAAAACAATCTACAGTTCACAGTTAAGAACAGTCATTATTATTCACCTACTGCAGTGTTTTGTTATCAAGTTATCAAACATTTCAATGCTAGAGCTGTTTTGAATAAAAATATATTTTTCCCTTTTTCGTTAGTCCTTTAGCCTGTGTGTAATTTAAAAAGTAAAGCATGTGATTCCCAGATCATTTAAAACATTCATCTTAAATTCACTCGTATGTATCTGATTTATAAATCAAAATACATATTGCTTTATTTTTCATTGCTTTATGGAACCTATGACGTGCTCACTAACAGAAGAATGATGTTTCAACAACAAAAAAAAAAGAAAAGGAAAATTCAAGACTTCTTAAATCTGTAGGTTAACTTTGTAAAGAGCAAGTGTCTTCAAGATGTGTTGCTCTGCTCTAATGTATGAACTAGTCTATGTGTATGTTCGTGTGTGTGCACGAATGGGGGCCATTACTTGCTGATGAATGAAATGCCAGCCCTGCTGAAGTAAGTGCCACAAATCCTGTTACTGCAAAAGATGCTCATGTTGTTGTATTTTTGGGGAAAAAGACTTGAGCTCTGTCTTTGCTTGTGACTCTGAAGCCATAAATAGCTTTTACAGTTTGTCAGGAATCCATAAAATTAAAGAATGAAGTGGATGTTGGCAAAACTTGGGATCATGTATGCCATAGTTTGACTTTTTTTAAATGGTGTTATGGATAAATGGAATACTTGTATTTGTTAAAGAGCAACGGTTGTGGGTTTTTTTCCAGCACGTTTTAGGTTATGGTTGGCTTGCTGTTTTCTAATTGTAATTTTATTTCTGTGTCATTAGAATAATGTATTTGGAGACACAACTTGCATGTGCTTGGTTTTGCCCCCTTCTTGGTTATTCTGTATTTTAAAATTGGAGAGCTTACTCTTTGAGACTAATATTCAGAGTTCTTTAAAGAGACAACTTCGTCAAAACAATAAGAAAATTTCAGAATGATACTTTGAGCACTTCCATTATTATCTAATTGTAATTGGAAAGCCTTTTTTGTGTGTGTGTATGTCAACAGAATACATTTATGTTTATTATCAAGTTTCCAAAAAGTCCAGCAAAATAATTCCTTATTACTTGCAAGTACTTTTCTGCTATACCGAGTTCTAGATCAGCTTGTAGGGGAAATTTTAACTGTATAAAAAAATCACATGCAACAATGTGCAGTTTTCTTCAGAGGCGTGAGAAGTAATGACCTGGTCGCAGAAGTGGTTTTACACAACGTGTGCAATGCAAAAGTAATAAATGTACAAACATGTAGGCCTAGTTTAAGTGACAAATGTAGATGGAAGCATAGTTCTCATCAATTACATGCTGTATTTACAGCTCTGTATTAACTGGAATTTCATGTTGGAAAGTAAAAGTCATTGTGTGTGCACACATGCGCTCACATATATCACATCTTACTCTACTACCAGTGATACTGGGGTAAATCCAGATTTCTTGATAATTGGATTATCTCTTTAAACGTTTTTTTTAAATTTCTTTTTTCATTATCTTCTGCTAAACATTTTGACAAGACCAGCAGAATTTTTTGAACTAAGGTGGTGTTATGGTTAATGATGGGTCCTTTTGCAGGTTTATAGTGTTATGCATTGTGGTGGTTTGGCCCTAGCCTGGAGGCCAGATGCCCACCAAAGCTGCTCTATCACTCCTCCTCTTAAATGGACAGGGGTAGAGGGGAGAAAAAAAAATTACAAAAGCTAATAATAAGATAGAAGCAATTTTAATAACAATAATAAACAAAAGCAATTGACCGCGCAGAAGCAAAAAGCGAAGAGAGAGATGTTAGTCTCTACTTCCCATCAGAAGGATGATGGTCAGTCTCAGGAAGCAGGGCTCTCTGAGCTTGGTGGTTGCTTGGGAGGATGGACGCCATGGACAAATCCCCCCACTTCCTTCTTTTACTTCATTCTTTTATCTGAGCTGATGTCATACAGCATGGAATACCTCTCTGGCCAGTCTAGGTAAGCCGGCTTAGCGATCTCCCCTCCCAAGATCCTGCCCATCCTTCAATGTACTCTTGGGGCAGGGAAACATTGAAAAGACACAGCCTGGATATTTACTCAACAGTAGCCAGAACACTGCTATGTTATCAACTGCCGCTGCAAAACACAGCACGAGAAAGATTCCGTGAGGAGAATTAACTCCATCTGAGCCAAACCCAATACGTGCATACATATAAGAAGTGCCAGCAGAAGTGGTTCTAGAATAGTACAGTGTTTCTTTATCTGGCATGTGAAGGGCTATCTGAAGCAGTCAATATTCTTGAAATTGTAGGTGTGTAAAACAAAAAGCTGATAGTTCTGGATTTGTCAACAAGACATACTTTCAGCACCTGAATTTTTTTTAAGAGGAAGACTACCGTCATTCGTGAGAAAAATAGGGATATATTAATATATTTTTTTGTACAGTGAAAGCAAAAGATTACAAAAAATATGGCAATCACCACGATGATATGAAAGTGTCATTTTTCCAACATAAGCAATTGACCCAAGTGTCACATGGCATAAATATTGTCCAAAGGATAGATTTTTTTTTTTTTCTGATGAGTTACTAGCTTGGTTTGTATCAATGCTCTCCAGCAATGTTATAAATAAAACTTGTCTACCAGATAGCTATGCCAAATTTGGTGTGGGAGGCTATTGCTTGGGGAGAGATGGGAGAAGGGCAGCCATCATCCTGACCTGGTGCTCCTGCTGAAGGCTGGAGCTGTTACTCAGACATCCGGCAGAACCAAACCCCTCTGGGGACAAAGCTGTATCAGAAGGTGCCTGCTGAATGTGACTTAGCACATTTAATCTGTTATTGGGGCCATCTGCTAGCCAACAGCAAAGACGAGTCAGGAGACATGGACCCTCTGGATGTTTGTGGTAGAAGAAGAGATAGAAATATCTAAAACAAAATTTAAAAATACTTGGGAAAGGAGATGTAGGCTGAAGAATGGAAGATCCTAGGAGCTATCTCGCTTTTCCTGAGTTTGCCTACAAGGATATTATGGGACACAGTATCAAAAGCCTGACTTAAGATAGACAATATCCATTGCTCTCCCTTTATTTACCCATTTGGTCATGCCTTCATAGAAGGCTAACAGGTTAGTCAAGCAAGATTTCCCCTTAGTGAATCCATGCTGGCTGCTCTTGATAACCTTCTTTTCTTTAATGTGATTACAAATAGCCTCCAGAATGAGCTGCTCCATCACTTTTCCAGGGATGGAGATGAGGCTGACTTGGAGAAGACTCCTGTAGGACCTTATGGCTGCCTTTCAGTACTTAAAGGAGACTTGTAGCATTATTATCAGAGCCTTTTTGATAGGACAAGAGGTATTGTTTTTAAACTAGAAGAGGGTAGATTTAGACTAGCTGTAGGAAAGAATTATTTTTGTTATGATGAGGGTGGTGAAACACTGGAACAGGTTGTCCAGAGAGGTGGTAGAAGCTCCTGAAACTCCACGTTCCAGGTTGGGTTGGATGAGGTTTTGAGCAATCCGATCTAGTTGAAGATGTCTCTGCTCATTTTAGGAGGGTTGTACTAATGACCTGTAAAGGTCTCTTGCAGCCCAACTATTCTATAATTTTATGATAAATTATGGAGTGGCTGTGAAACATCAGTCTATGTTGACTGTGTTTAAACACCATTATCCTTTTATGGATTTAAGAGTGATTTACTCAGAATGAGAAGACACAGTCTAAAGCTGGGTCAGGAGAAGTTTAGGCTGAATGTTAGGAAAAAGTTCTTCACAGAAAGAGTGACTGACCATTGGAATGGGCTCCACCACCACGGAGGTGGTGGAGTCGCCATCCCTGGAAGTGTTTAAAAAAAAGACTGGATGTGGCACTTAGTGCCATGGTTTAGTTGATTCGATGGTGTTGGGTGATCGGTTGGACTTGATGATCATAAGGGTCTTTTCCAACCTGGTTAATTCTGTGATTCCGTAAGTATTCACAGTAGGGTTCAACAGCTTTGTGACAGACCAAGATCTCTGCAGTGACCTTCCCTGACTTACTGAGTACCTGAAAAGCCTGTATAACTGCTAAAAACACTGTAACAGTGTAAGTCCATCCTTCAGAGAAAACAGGGAGATCTTGCAAATACAGGAGGCTGTGAAGAAGGGTTGACAATAAAAACTCAAGTGAATCTAGCTAGAGTGAGGAAAAGACAGTAGGCAGAATCAAGTGTATAGTTTGAGATGACACATGGGGAAAACTGTAAGTAATCAGTTGGAAGGACAAGCTGAATCTTACAGACAAAATTAAATTGATCAGAGTGACACTGAAATATATTACAGTAAGTTTCTTTAGAGGACTGATGAGATTAAATTACTGATTTTCATAGACTGGACATTTGAAGAACCCATGAGATAAGAAGGAAAAAACAGATGGATGTGATTAAAAAAAACTACAACTGAATCCCTTTATAGATTTGTTATACTTGCAGGACTGAGGTAACAAAGGTACCTTCCTACTGTTGTACTCAGCTGCAGAAAGGACAATTTTCAACAAGGACTCCTGTGAAGAAGAATCTGGAAAGAATCACTGTAAGAGTTAAGTCATGGTGCTTGGCACAGAGACCTTTAAGATATTATATTAAGCCAGAGAGCAAATACATCCTGCTTGAAATGAAAGGTTTGAGAAAGAGCTAAAGGGCTAAGCAGCTAATCTCACTGAAGTCAAGAAGACATTTTTTAGATAACTGAAGATTTTTAACAATATCCACATGAAATTTCTTTAAAAGTTTACATAAGGATGGNACATACAAGATTTGCTAACCAAAATAGTTGCAAGAAACCTGAGTTAAGAAATTTTGTTTCTAAAACAGCATCATCAGAAAGTCTGGCAGAGGATCTGCAGTGCCAATAGATAATCAAGGAAAGCAGAAGCACTTAGAAGAAGCTGTAGAAACAAAATTGTCTTCACATTTATATTCTGGTTTTGCTGCAGAAGAATTTTGGTAGATTGTCATGCATTAATTTTTCTCTATGGGGGAACTTTTCTGAAATCATACTTTGTCAGTATGAGGTGATAAAAACGAAATTAAGAAAATATCAAGACCAAATGTCACACCCCTAATATTTTTAAAGGCACACAGAGGTGAAACAGTCAAAGTGATAACTGTGATGTGACATTCATTGTTTAAGCTATTTTAACAGCTTTTGATATGTGAAGTTACAAATATATTTCCAATTTTAAAGTGAGTTCAAGGGAGACTGAAAGAAGAGCACGGACCATTACATCAATATTGGGCAATTCAGTTGAAACTATAGTAATACTTTAAAAAAAAAACCAAACTAGAATATATTGAACAATGTCAATGTCACCAAACACTACAAGAGACAGCACAGCTGGCTAAAAGAAAAGTTCCTGGATTCATAAAGAAAATATTAAAATATGGGAGACACGGTGACATTTATGGTCAGTATTTACAGGGGAAAGAGACTATGAGTGAAGTTCCATGGTACATGTACTGGCATCCATGTATATGAAAATACATGTAAACATTTGAATATGCTGGAAAAGTAGTGAATATTTATTTGGTACATTTGTTGATCATACTACTTTATTAAAGGCATTAAATAAGAGTGGCATGAATGGTTGTCAAAATGACACGAAATACTGTGAAGATAAATTTAAACTGATCTATATGAAAATTAGCTTTTGTTTTACATATTTCACTTATCTTGATGACTAGAAGATCAATAGATGTGTGGTAGGGCTGTGCATTTTGATCCACATCTACAAAAAACAAAGCAAAAAAGTTATAATCAAACTGGAAAAGCTTCAGAGAATGAATGACAAAGGTAATCGAGAAGTAACATTAGACTGTCTGAAAAGTGATGGCAAGAAATGATCCTCTCAAAAGAGAGGTGTGAAAGTACAATAGAGGGTTATAAAATTATGGGTGACATCAAGTGTGCAGTGGTAGGAACTATCTGTTTGCAAGCTCAAAACCAACAAAAAAGTGATTATTTGAACAACAAGGGGGGAACTGTGGAACTCTCACACAACACATTTTGTGTGGTGAAAGTTTATGAGACTCAGTAGAAGCTGTGAAAAGCAAAGGAAGATGGACACAGAGAGGTATTAAATGAAATGACCCCATTGAAACTTGGTGGGATGAATCTTGTGACTGGAGTGTGGCTATCAATTGCTGCAAGCTATTCAGAAGGGACAGGAGAAGAAGGAGGAGAGGAGATGTTGTCCTCTATGTTAAGAAATGGGTAAGGGTGTGAAGAGATGTTCATAAAGAATAGCCACAAGCAAGTTGAAAGCTTATGGTTAGGAATTAGAGACCAATGCAGTAATGGGAACCTTGTGGTTGGCATCCACTACAGGCTGCCTGATCAAGGGGAGCCTACTGATGAAGCCTTCTTACTCCAGCTGCTGGAGTCATCGCACTCATAGACTCTTGTCCTGCTGGGAGACTTCAACCACCGCAACAACTGCTGGGAAAGTAACATGGTGAGCTGTAGGCAATTGAAAAGACTTGTGGAGTGCCTCAGTGATCACTTTTTAACCCAGGAAATAGCCCTACCCAAGGAAATGCAATACTGGGTCTGATGGTCACAAATACAGGCAAACTCAGCAGGGATGTCACAACTGGAGACAGCCTGGGCTGCAGTGATCACACACTGGTGCAGTTCACAGTCGTAAGGGATACAAATCAGACAAGAACCATAGTCAGAACCCTGAATTTTAGGAAAGCAAAATTCCAGCTCTTCAGGGACTTAGTCAATAAAACTCTTTGGGAAACAGTTCTCAGGGCCAACTAGCAGAACAGAGCTGGTAGATCTTGAAGGATGCTTTCTTCAGAGTGCAAGAGCTCAGTCCCCTGGTGTAAGAAATGAGGCAAGCAAGGAAAGAGACTGTCATGGCTGAGTTGAGACCTGCTGATCAAACTAAAAGCCAAGAAGGTGCTGTACAGGTAGTTCAAGCAGGGACAGATATCTTGGGAAGAGTATAGGGATGTTGTCCATTTATGTAGGGATGAAGTCAGGAAGGCCAAGGCACAGCTGCATCTGAACTTGACAAGGGATGTGAAGAATAACAAGAAGGCCTTCTACAAGTATGTAAACCAGTAAAGGAAGTTAAAGAAAGTGCACCTCACCTGATGAGTAAGAATAGAGAGCTGATAACAACAGATAAGAAGGCTTAGATTCTCAACATTTTTTTCCTGGATTTTCACTGGCAGCCTCTCTTCTCACGCTTCCAGAACTAAAGGCTGGGGACCAGGGAGACAAAGTCCCTCCCACTATAAGTGAAGACAAGGTTCATAACCATCTGAAGAACCTGAACATACACAGGTCTGTTGGGGATGGTGAGGGGCATCCCAGAGATCTGGGGGAATTTGCTGATGTAGTTGCCAAGCCACTGTCCATGATACTGGAAAAGTCATGTCAGTCAGGTGAAGCCCTGGTGACTTCAAGAAGGGAAACATTATACTCTTTTAAAAAAAAATTTAGAAAGGAGGACCCTGGAAACTACCAGCCTGTCAAGCTCACCTCTGTGCCTGAGAAGATCATGGAACAGATCCTCCTAGAAGCACTGATAAGGCACATGGAGGCCAGGGAGGTGATTTGAGAGTGCCAATACAGTTTCAGCAAGGGTAAGCCCTGTCTTGCCAACCTTGTGGCTTTCTACGATGGAGTGGACAAGCGACGGGTAATAGATGTCATCAAGCTGGGCTTCTGCAAGGCTTTGACCACAGTGCCCCACAAAATCTTTCTCTCCATGGTGAAGAGATATGGATTTGATGGGTGGATCATTTGATGGATAAGGAATTGGCTGTATGGTTGCATCCAAAGGGTCATGGTCAATGACTCGATGTCCAGATGGAAACAATTGACTAGTGGTATCCCTCAGGGGTCCCTACTGGGATCAGTGCTGGTCAATATATTCACTAATTATGTAGAGAGAGATTAAGTGCACCCTCAGAATGTTTGCAGCTGACATCAACCTGAGTGGTGCACTCAATTTGGCAGAAGGACCGGAAGTAATCCAGAGGGATGTAGACAAGATGGAGAAGTGGGCCCAGTCATAGAATCATAGAATTGTTAGGCTTGGAAGGTACCTCAAGGATCACCCAGTTCAAATCCCCCTGCCATGGGCAGGAACACCTCACACTAGATCAGGTTTCCAGAGCCATATCCAGCCTGGCCTTAAAAACCTCCAGGAATGAAGCTTCTACCATCAACCTGTTCCAGTGTCTCACCATTCTCATGGTGAAAACCTTCATCCTAATATCCAATCTGAATCTACCCATTTCTAGATTTTTCCATTCCCCCTAGTCCTATCATTACCTTGCATCCTAAAAAGTCCCTCACTAGCTTTCTCTAAGGCCACCTTAAGATACTGGAAGGCAACAATAAGGTCTTCTTGGAGCCTTCTCTTCTCCAGACCGAACAGCCCCAACTCTCTCAGTCTCTCCTCATAGGAGAGGTGCTCCAGCCTCTTGTGGCCCTTCTCTGGACACAATCCAGCACATCCATATCTTTCCTGTAATAGGGGCTCCGGAACTGGATCCAATACTCCAGGTGGGGTCTAACCAGAGTGGAGTATAGGGAGAAAATCACCACCCTCCACCTGCTGGCTAGGCTTCTCTTGATGCAGCCCAGGATGTGATTGGCTTTCTGGGCTGCAGGTGCACACTGGTGCCTCATGTTGAGCTTCTCATCCATCAGCACCCCAAGCCCCTTTCTTCAGGACTGCTTTCAAGCCAGTCACTGCCCAGCCTATATCGGTGCTTGGGATTGCCCTGACCCAGATGCAGGACCTTGCATTTGGTCTTGTTGAACCTCATGAGGTTTTCATGGGCCCACCTCTCCAGCCTGTCAGGGTCCCCTGGATGGCATCCCTTCCCTCCAGCCTGTCTGCTGCACCACACAGCTTGGTGTCATCAGCAAACTTGCTGAGGGTGCACTCAATGCCACTGTCCCTGTCAGCGACAAAGATGTTGAACAAGACTGGTCCCAGGACTGATCCCTGAGAGACTCCACTTGTCACTGGCCTGTACTTGGACAGTGACCCATTGACAGCCACTCTTGTGTGTGGCCATCAAGCCAGTTCTTCATCCACTCACTTGACTATCCAACAAACTCATACTTTACCAGTTTGGAGACCAGGATGTGGTATGGGACAGTGTTGAAGGCTTTGCTCAGGTCCAAGTAAATGATGTCAGTTGCTCAGCCTTCATCTATTAATGTTGTGGCTTTGTCATAGCCACCAGGTTTGTCAGGCAGGATTTGCCCTTGGTGGAGCCATGCTGATTGTACCTCTTCCTTATTCTTCTGTCCCAGCAGTCTCCGGGAGGATCTGCTCCATGATCTTCCTGGGAATAGAGGTGAAACTGATTGGTCTATATTTCCCTGGGTCATCTTTCTTTCCCTTTTTGAAAATTGCTCTTGAATCCTTATGAGGTTCAACAAGGCAGAGTGCAAGGTCCTGTACCTGGGTTGGGACCTAGGCTGGCAGAAAAGGACTCGAGGTTACCGGTGTACAAAAAGCTGGACATGAATCACCAGTGTGCACTTGCAGCCCTGAAAGCTGATCCTTGTCTGCATCAAAAGAAGTGTGACCACCAGTGTGAGAGAGGTGATTCTGCCACTCTGTTCTGCTTTGCTGACATCTCAACTGGAGTACTGTGTACAGTTCTGAGGCCCTCAACACAAGAAAGACATGGACCTCATTGAACAGGTTCTGAGCAGGACCACAAAGATGATCAGAGTACTGGAGCACTTCTTGTACAAATACAGGCTGGAATAGTTTTCATCTTGGAGAAGAGAAGGCTCCAGAGAGATCTTATAGAGGCTTTCCAGTACCTGAAGGTGGCCTACAAGGAAGCTTGGGAGGGACTGCTTACAAGGGCACGTAGCACTATAAAAAAGGGGCAATGGTTTTAAACTCGAGAAGGGTAGATTTAGATTGGACACTAGGGAGAAGTTCTTTACTCTGAAGTGGTGGAACAGAGAAACAGGTTGCCCAAGGAGGTGGTGGAGGTCTCACCCCTGGAGACATTCAAGATCAGGCTTGACAGAGCTCTGAGCAAACCAATCTAGTTGGGGACATCTCTCCTTACTGCAGAGGGGGTTGGAATAGACCTCTAGAGGTCCTTTTTTACCTAATGCATTCTATGATTCTATGATTTTTAGCTCAACCTTGACCCATTGATCAGACAGGGTATAATGAAGATATATTTCTACATGAACATTTTTGGTTACTGTCAGCTGTTTTTGTGGCCTAGCTACAAAATTTACATAAGCTGAAGCTGATACCCAGAAAAATCTTTCACTATGTAACTTAAAGAGGCATTGTTATTACTCCAAACAAACTGACAAAACTATCCAAAATATAAAGTTTTAAGACAGGTAAGGGATAGTGTTCTGAAAGTTATGTCATGAGTATAAATTCACTTGTGTATTAGTTTATTAACCTATTACATTGTTGCTTTGATACTGAGGTTTAAATAGACATGTGTAGTAATTAAGAATAATGACAAGCAGAGAGACACATGCCTCTGAAAGTAAAATGACATCATACTAACCTAACTATACCCATGGATTTTTTATTTCTTAAAAGTAAATGTGTTATTTATTTCCTTAATTCTACCACTGGAATCAATATGCTGTTAATATGTTGATAAATGCAGTTATATCAGAAGATGTGAAAGAAAACCAAATGAATAATCATAATGAAAACCTTGTAATTGGCTTCTGAGACTCTTGCTGATTGGACAACCTCCCTTTGAATTATCTGCATTTGAATAACTAGAGAGTTTTTCTAAGCTTACACCAAACTGACAGCAGTTGGGCATATGACAAAGCTATTATTTATAGCAAAACCTTTATTTAAGCACTTTTTTTTCTTAGAGTTATTCACAACTAAAATTAATCTTTACCAGAAGGCCTAGTCAGCAGAATGTAAAACATATGAACTGGTTCTGAATGGCTAGGCCAGATAAGATTGTAAAATGTGCCAAAGTCTGTATGTAATGTAGAATGTAGCAGAATTTGATTTGGCTTGTTTATTTGTTTGGAGTTTTGTTTGGTTTGGTTTTGCTGGGTTTTTGTTTGCTTTTTTTCAGAAATTTTGCAATAGTGATGAATCACAGAATCGACCAGTTTGGGAAAGACTCAGAGATCATCAAGTCCAACCTATTACCTAATACCTAGCACCTCCTGACAACTAAACTATGGCTCCAAGTGCCACATCCAATCGTTTTTTGAACACCTCCAGGGATGGTGACTCTACCACCTCCCTGGGCAGCCCATTCCACTGGCCAATTACTCTTTCTGTGAAGAACTTTCCCCTTACCTCAAGCCTAAACTTCTCCTGGCGCAGCTTGAGACTGTGTCCTCTTGTTCCGGTGCTGGTTGCCTGGAAGAAGAGACCAAACCCCTCCTGGCTACAACCTCCCTTCAGGTAGTTATAGACTGCAATCCTTATTGCCTCTTCTCCAGGCTAAACAACCTCAACTCCCTCAACCTCTCCTCAGAGGGCTTGTGCTCGACATCTGTCACCATCCTCGTTGCCCTTCCCCGGACACGTTCAAGTATCTCAATGTCCTTCTTAATTTGAGGAGCCCAGAACTGGACACAGTACTCAAGGTGTGGTTTAACTAGTACAGGGGCAGAATGACTTCCCTGCTCCTGCTGGCCACACTATTCCTGATACAGGCCAAGATGCCATTGGCCTTCTTGGCCACCTGGGCACACTGCTGGCTCGTGTTCAGCCTACTGTCAACCAGTACCCCCAGGTCCCTCTCAGCCTGGCTGCTCTCCAGACCCTTCTCTCTCTGACCCCTGCCTGTAGTGCTGCATGGGCTTGTTGTGGCCAAAGTGCAAAACTCGGCACTTGGACTTTCAGGAGGTCAGTTATCCTGAAGTCCTTCTGTCTTACTGTTGAAAATTGAGCCAATGAAGGTATTTAGTACCTCTGCATTTTCCTCATCTTTAGTTATAACATTCCCTTCCACACCCAATAAAGAGTGGAGGTTCTTCTTGCCCCTCTTTTTAGCATTAATATATTTATAAAAATACTTTCTATTGTCTTTCATAGAAACGGCAAGTTTANACACCTTTTTTCCCCACCTTAGTTCCTTCAAAAGATGCTTGCTTGATAGGTTATGAAAAAATAATACTATAAGAAGACTTTTTTTTTCTTGGACAAGAAATATTTTTAAAATGTTGTAGCTGGGAAATTCAGTAAATAATTTATATTATAATTTTGTAAGTACAATATTGTCTGTTCTTGTATGTATCATTTTTACAGTTGTGTAACTACTGAATTAAAACAGTATATTTGGTTTTAAGCATATTTTTCACCTATCTGCTCCTAAAGCAAATACTTATTATTTTCAGTTCCTCTATAAGGCTGATCTGATATTGGTAACAGAGACCTCTATTTTGTTCATATCTTTGTGTTCAAGATAGATCTATGGCATCATAAAACTTATGAACTTACTGCCTGTTGATTATATGCCTTGTCCTTTTCACTGAGAAGCAGATAATGCAGATTGGTCTTCTGTTACAGACTTAGTTTAATGTAGCTTGGACTAATTTTTTTCTTACAGAATAGTAAATAATTGGTATTTGTGTGGAAAACCTAAGTAAAGGCACTGTCCTTGTTATAGGCTGTATAAACCAATTTTTCTAAGACAATACTAATTTAGAATACCTTGGGAATGGATTAGAAATATTTCCATATGGTTATGGCTTTGTTCCAAGTAACAAAGTGACATTTAGAACAGAATTAAATCAACTGAATGAAATCACTGCTATATAACTAATCTGTTTCTAGTTTGTAAAATTTTTTACTGTTCTGACAGTTTACAGGTTATTAAAATAAGATTCTAACTAAGATTAAAAATGTCTTCAGCTTTTTTTATTTTATGCAGAGAAGAGTTAGCAAAGGCTGATAAAATGCAGAGTGTCAAAAAGGAGTAAAAGCAAAACCAAAATAAACCAGAAGGAATATTCTATTTTTTTTTCTGAAAGACGCAGTCACAAGTGAACTGAAAATGCATTATAAGACCAATAGATAAAAGAACTAAATTATGACACAGGGAAAAATAACAATAAAGTTCACAAAGAATATGAGATTCCTGGAACTGAGGCCTGCAAAATGTGAATTAATAAATACTAAAATATAAAACACATATCACTCTACCTTCAAACTTTCAAACTTTTGCATTTAGGGTAGCTGTCTCTGCAGAGAATCCAAGGAATGACAAAATGCTGGTTAGAAGGGATTTCAGGATATAATGTGTTCCAGTTTCACTTTGGAGGTCATCAACCAAAGTTCTAGCTTCATAAACTTCTGTTGGTGGGTATTTTGCTGAAGTGCTGCACAGTGAAGAAATTTTTCAATATATACAACCTTATCTGCCCAGCTCACACTTTGAAGACATTGTCCTTTGTGTAGCCCCTGCTGTCTGCTACTGCTGCAAGAAGATTAGCTCTGCTATTTTTGCAAATGTATTTCAAGTATGGCCCTTATCCTTAACTTTGCCAGACTCAAAACAAGTCAGCTCACTCAACCTCTCCATGTCTGTCATGTGCTTTAGGCCCCTTTTAGTTCTCTGCTGAACATTCTGCAAAGTTCATCTAGCTCATGGCAAGAGCATGTTTCTGGCCTTGTTTTCAACCTTCACCCTCAAGTCCTTTCAGCCTGGTTACTGTTCCGATAGTCAGTGCCTGTCAGCTATTTCACCCCAGGTGCAGAGCGTGGCCCCTCTGCCTATTAAACTTCATGAGGTTTCTCTCAGTACAATCCATAAATTTCTGAAGATCCTGCTGGCTTGAATTTTTGCCATTCATTGTATCAGTCACTCCTTTTAACAAAACATCATTCAAAAGTCTGTTGAGTTTGCGTTTTGCATCATCATCCATGTCCCTGTTGAAGGCATACCAGTACAGAACCTATGTGTCATGAATGACGCCATGTCTGTTGGATCATGATTTGCCATTGGTAAATCTGTGTGTATTATTCCTAAGGACTGTTTTATCTTCTGTCTGTTTGGAAATGAATTTCTAATGAATGACAATTATGATCTTTCTAATGTTTAAGGTGAGGTTGCCTGGTTTAGGGCTCCTTTGATCTCCCTTAAGACAAACGTAATGTTTACCTCTTAAATTTGTTGAGGACCTTTCTTGATTCCTGTGATTTTATTAGATGATAGTAACCTTATATTCACTTCATCCAGCAAATTCAACAACTCCACATGAATTTGGTCTGCTATAAGTCAGGCTTCATTAAGTTGTCTCTAATTTGTCAATTTCCTGTCTACCTTCTTCTAAAACTTGCAGAAGTAAAAAAGTAGTTTTAGCGTGCAACCGCTGAGGTGAGCCTTTCTCCAGGTCTTGACTTCAGTCTTCTTCCAGTCACTGCAACCAAAACTGCCATCTGTGATCACACTTCACAACCATTTCTTCTTCACTGAACATCAGGTCAAACAGAGTATTTCCCTGGTTGACCTCTCTAGCATTTGAATTACGAAATCAGAAGCAGTGGTCTCTAAACACTTCTAGGGTAACTTTAAGAACTGTGTTGCCTGTTCAGATGGTCCAAATTCTCCATCAGTGGCTGTGATCATTTTTTTCAGGTGGACTGTAACAGACCTGCCACAACACCATCAGTGTTCCATTCTCTTTGACCTAGATTAGATCCAGAGAGTCTCCACAAACACTTCCTTGGTTTCACAGCAGATCTCTGCCCAGTCAGGGATCTCCTTTAAAAAACACACATCTCCAATTGTTTTTTTACGGCCTACCTTCCCTCAGCAGTCTTTAATTGTCCTTTGCGAAGACATCTGGCTCTGTCTGCTGGTAGTGGAAGCACTGTGAAACTGAAAAGAACAAAAAGCAAATGGCATAAAGACCTGTTCAAGCTAGGTATGAGGATAAAGGTTAGGACAGAAAAGCATTGGACTACATCTCACATTCTTCATCTTTAGAGACTTGAAGCATTCAGTAAACTGAGAGGAAAGGTAAACTGAGGCATGGTTTTTCAGGCACAAAGGCAAGAGAGTGACCAAGATGATGTTTCTATAAATGGGAGAGAAGCTGTCAGATGGGATATGATGGTGGGAATTTGAATATTACTAACTTAGTAGTCAACTGATCAAGTGAGCAAGTGATATGGTAAAAGGTGAGTGAGAGACCAAGAGTAAATTCATGTACACTTAAGGATCTCAGAGAGCTGTGTCATGCTCATTATGGTGCGAATGAATATTGCCAATATTGAGTCTAGCTGACACAGTAGGATGACTGAAGCAGAAAATATTTGGTTGTCAGATTTTATAATACACATACAATTTAAAATTAAAACACTCTAGAATATTCATTAGATTCCAACAAATATTAGAAGATTATCATCTCTACTTACCTGCATTAATATTTAATAGGTCTTCTTTCTAGAACCTACCCTAGTAACTACTATATTTTGTGGAGGGGGATC
This sequence comes from Indicator maculatus, assembly GCA_013399975.1. Lineage (NCBI taxonomy): Eukaryota > Metazoa > Chordata > Aves > Piciformes > Indicatoridae > Indicator > Indicator maculatus. Next base: position 85,576 of record VXBD01004268.1, on the reverse strand, counting down.
ATATTGACAAAACAGAGACACAGACAGATGGATTTACTTAGAATATGTAATTTAAGTGTGAATATTTCTAAGCAAAAAGATGTCTTCACAATCTTTTCAGAGCCCCATTAATATGAAATGGCCATCAGTACAATCCTTGAAGAATGATATTTTAATTTCAATTGAAAAAGGAAATGCACCTTAATGATGTCTCTAAGGACAGAAATATTGGGGCTCCAGGCAGAAGCATAAAGAACATACAGAGTTCCAAATGAACAAATTGCAGAGAAAATATATTCTGTTCTTGTACCCTCTGGACATATGTCTGTGATAGGAGTGTATTTATTGCATAGATATGGAAGGATAAAGACTATAGACATCACCTGCTGTTCTGCTGCTGTGTGTTCATGTACTACTTTGTCTTCACAGAAACAGTTTGCCAGAGGAATGACTTTTATTTATTAATAGTATTAGCATTGGTTTTGAAGTTTCACCTATGTGAAATTTAAATATTTTTTAAACAATTATTTATTATTATGTCTGAGGTATCTCTTAATTCTCTCACACAAATATACCAAAAGCCTTCTATTTTGATGGAATCTGAAATTCCCAGGTACTGAAAACCTTTGTGGACCAGCTGATGGGAGTGGCCAGCTTTAGCCACACAAATTCTTGTCCTTTTTTTTTTTTTTTTTTTGTGGTGGGTATTCATCAGATCTCAGGGTCCTTTTTTGATCTGTCCATTTATTATTTAATTTCATTTTTTAATAATACTTGAAATTTTTCTTTGAATAATTTGCTCAAACATTTTGAATCACTTCCCCACTAAGAGCTGTCCACTGAGATAGGACCATGATAGCTTTTGTTACACTTGTATTTAGTTTTCTTGCATAGATCTATACTCATGTAAAAACATTTGGTGCTGAAGTTGCACCAAAATACAATTCCAATGTCTGAAATTTTTATATAAAGTGCTATTTAGAGCCAAAAGTACTGAAAGCACAGAGCTTGAATGTTTAGATACTTTTTTTTTCACTTTTGTATGAAGCGGTTTTGACATTTATCATCATTGTCATCCTGTCAAGGACAATTCATTTTGTTTAATATCTTGTTGAAGAATGGAATGACAACAACTATTGGAATCACATATTAGACATGATACGTACTGCAGTAAGGAGTATCCCTCAGGCAACATTAATAAATCAATAATGTACACTACAAAATTTAAGATTACTTTCCTTTAGAATACATAAATAATTCATAGAATCACAGAATTATAGAATCAGTCAGGGTTGGAAGAGACCACAAGGATTATCTAGTTCCAACCCCCCTGCCATGGGCAGGGACACCTCACACTACATCAGGCTGGCCAGAGCCTCATCCAGCCTGGCCTTAAACACCTCCAGGCATGGGGGCCTGAATCTCCTCACTTCCAGCTTTACTCCATTCCCCCTAGTCCTATCACTACCTCATAGCCTAAAAGTCCCTCACCAGCTTTCTTGTAGGCCCCCTTCAGATACTGGAAGGCCTCAAGAAGGTTACCTCGGAGCCTTCTTTTCTCCAGACTGAACAGCCCCAACTCTTTCAGTCTGTCCTCATAGGAGAGGTGCTCCAGCCCTCTGATCATCCTGGTGACCCTTTTCTGGACACATTCCATCATGACCAGATCCTTCTTGTAATAGGGGCTCCAGAACTGGATGCAGTACTCCAGGTGGGGTCTCNCAGCATGTCCATATCCCTCTTGTAATAGGGGCTCCAGAACTGGATGCAGTACTCCAGGTGGGGTCTCACCAGAGCTGAGTAGAGGGAGAGAATCACTTTCCTTGACCTGCTGGCCACACTTCTCTTGATGCAGCCCAGGATCTGGTTGGCTTTCTGGGCTGCAAGTGCACATTGACAGCTCATGTTGAGCTTCTTTGTGTATTTCCAATATGCAATCTAGAAATGACTGTGTTTGCATTGAACCTTTTTGTGTCTACAGTCCCAGAAATAAGTTCTTCTGGGAGAGTGCTTGTATATAACTTGTCATCATCTGAAGACAGAACATGCTCAGTAGCAGTTAGAATTGAGAAGTTCAATGTAACTGTGAAGCATTTAATCCCTGGAAATGTACTGCTTGGAATCCATAATAATTATTTCTTTGGTTGCTTTTTGGATGAGTGCAGTTGGTGAGTTAATGATACATCCAAGTCACTAAAGCACAGTGAAAATGTTATAAGTGGCATGTGAAATAAATACAAATTGATACTTTTTAACATATATATACGTTATATATATAGATAGATAGAGATATATAGATATATATATATAGATATAGATATGTAGAAAATTTTGCATTCATTGTAAATGGCAAAATGTCAGTCTTACGTAAGTACTGTAACATCCTTTAAAGTAATCACAGAGACTGAGAACTTATTTGCTTGGCTGGCCTTTGCTTGATAACTTTTTTCCCCTCAGATCTCTATTTTGGTGCTTGGAAGTCTATGCTGTTATATACTAGTGAATAGCAATTGTAGCAGGCCCCTATTGCACTGGGTGATTTTAGGCTCCAACAGAAAGAATGTCTAATGAATTAAACTAGAGTACCTTAGAAAATGCTTCCTGTTTTTTCTTTCCCCCCCACCACAGATTCTCATAGACCTAGTTTCTAAACTCTGTTTGAAGGCCTCCGCTCTATCTTCAAAAAGCCCAGGAAAATAATGGCAGCTGAGTCTCTAAGTACCAGCATTGCTTCTTAGATCCCTCAGTATTGATTTGTGTCTTCCCAAAACAAAAGTTTATTTGGAACTTTCTGAGAAGTAACTGCAAAATATCTGGCTTAAGTCCACTACACATGCTCTGGTTTTCATCTTACTCTTTGTAAGCAGTAATCCTTTGGAGTACCTGCCTTCTACAATATTGGTATCACTACTGGCATGCCTCTACTACTTATTTTATCTCCTGCAGAGGTGAAGTGGGTGATTCTGACCAGATGATCACTCTGATGCTATTGAAACTATTGAAGAAAGCCAGAAAGAAAGCAAGGAAGCAAGTGAAAAACAAAGCAAGGTAGCAAGTGAGAAAAAGAAAGAAAGAAAGAAAGAAAGAAAGAAAGAAAGAAAGAAAGAAAGAAAGAAAGAAAGAAAGAAAGAAAGAAAGAAAGAAAGAAAGAAAGAAAGAAAGAAAGAAAGAAAGAAAGAAAGAAAGAAAGAAAGAAAGAAAGAAAGAAAGAAAGAAAGAAAGAAAGAAAGAAAGAAAGAAAGAAAGAAAGAAAGAAAGAAAGAAAGAAAGAAAGAAAGAAAGAAAGAAAGAAAGAAAGAAAGAAAGAAAGAAAGAAAGAAAGAAAGAAAGAAAGAAAGAAAGAAAGAAAGAAAGAAAGAAAGAAAGAAAGAAAGAAAGAAAGAAAGAAAGAAAGAAAGAAAGAAAGAAAGAAAGAAAGAAAGAAAGAAAGAAAGAAAGAAAGAAAGAAAGAAAGAAAGAAAGAAAGAAAGAAAGAAAGAAAGAAAGAAAGAAAGAAAGAAAGAAAGAAAGAAAGAAAGAAAGAAAGAAAGAAAGAAAGAAAGAAAGAAAGAAAGAAAGAAAGAAAGAAAGAAAGAAAGAAAGAAAGAAAGAAAGAAAGAAAGAAAGAAAGAAAGAAAGAAAGAAAGAAAGAAAGAAAGAAAGAAAGAAAGAAAGAAAGAAAGAAAGAAAGAAAGAAAGAAAGAAAGAAAGAAAGAAAGAAAGAAAGAAAGAAAGAAAGAAAGAAAGAAAGAAAGAAAGAAAGAAAGAAAGAAAGAAAGAAAGAAAGAAAGAAAGAAAGAAAGAAAGAAAGAAAGAAAGAAAGAAAGAAAGAAAGAAAGAAAGAAAGAAAGAAAGAAAGAAAGAAAGAAAGAAAGAAAGAAAGAAAGAAAGAAAGAAAGAAAGAAAGAAAGAAAGAAAGAAAGAAAGAAAGAAAGAAAGAAAGAAAGAAAGAAAGAAAGAAAGAAAGAAAGAAAGAAAGAAAGAAAGAAAGAAAGAAAGAAAGAAAGAAAGAAAGAAAGAAAGAAAGAAAGAAAGAAAGAAAGAAAGAAAGAAAGAAAGAAAGAAAGAAAGAAAGAAAGAAAGAAAGAAAGAAAGAAAGAAAGAAAGAAAGAAAGAAAGAAAGAAAGAAAGAAAGAAAGAAAGAAAGAAAGAAAGAAAGAAAGAAAGAAAGAAAGAAAGAAAGAAAGAAAGAAAGAAAGAAAGAAAGAAAGAAAGAAAGAAAGAAAGAAAGAAAGAAAGAAAGAAAGAAAGAAAGAAAGAAANACCAACCAACCAAAAGATAGAAAAGCAGAGATCACCTATATGGGCAAATATTGTGATCTTAACAATTAAACGTGAGTCTAATATGATTCTTGCAACATATAGACTAGCACTGGAAATTGAATGTGTTTCAATTGAATATGCCTTCTTTTCAGGCTGATTCCTTCTTCATATATAAAGTATTTAATTTTTTTTTTTCTTTGCTCCATAATTATTACTCAGTCTAGTTTGATATTGGTCCAAAATATACATGTCTGATTTCACAATATATGTACCATATACAAACTATGCTGCTTTCAGCTCAGCAGGGCTGTATATTCAGGGCTATACTGAAGGCAAAATATATTGAATTTTATTCATGAGAATGGCTGTGCCACTATTGTTTGTAAATAAATCATTACTAATTGCTTTCTTATATTCAGCTTTCCTATGATAACATTTAGATGCCAGATATTATTAATCTTGTGATGTGTTATTCTTGTAATATAACTTTAAAGCTGTATTTTTATGTGCCAAATGGAAAAAAAAAAAAAAAAACAGGCTTGTCAGAGGAGTAGCAATGAGCATCATTGATTTTGTAAGACACTTGTACTTTTCACTACTACTCTCTTAGCTGGTGGGGGAAAAATAACAACCACAAAATATAGCATTTTAAACCGTCTTGCAACACAGGAGATAGCTACTCAGGAAATATTGACTCCATTCAGTTATAGATGCTTAAATAAGATAAACTCTGAATCTCAGATATCTTTGTATAAAAAGGATATAGAAATACTCAAAGAAAATGTTTTTAACTTTAGCGCCGTTGCATTTATACAATGGAATGTTCCTTTTTTCTTTAAAAATTGGTTAATATTTTATCACAGCTGTAAGTGTAATTTGACTTTAGGTGTTGCAAATGTTCACAAAGGCTATCTAGCTATGCAGCAACACCAGCAAGTAGCATGACTATATGTATCATCTACAAGAAATCATACACATTTAGGTTTAAGGGAAGCAGTTTAAATTAAACTTAACCCTGTACTCTGGTTTGTTTAACATCAGGCCCTTAACGTAAATACGAATGAAATCTCAGTGTTCCAGAGCTTGTTGTTGATCTACTACCAAATAACTTCATGATATATGAAAATATTTTGAGGCTAATTTTATCAAGATTAATGTTATTAAGTCATATTGGAATATGGATTAAAATACCAAGATCCTTTTCTATTGTAGTTCTTGACAAGTGTAAACTGCACAACTGTTGCTCTCAGCTATTTTGCAAATTCACTTTATTTGAGGGGATGCAGAATTTCTGCGTTTTTACAAATTACCCTCTAAGAAAATAATTATTTTTCTCTGTTCCCTTTAATTCTATCTAATCAGTTATTTGCAAGCAGAAGCCTTGTATTTTTCCAGGTCCTATTGGGTAAAAAAAATGTCTCCAAAGTAATAAAATTAGAGCCCTGTGTTATTGCTGAACTTGATATATTGAGGGAAAAACTTTTAACCAAGAATGTCTTTTGCTCAGATTCATCAACATAGAAGCTATATACTAGATGCAAAGTTACAGCCTGTGGTAGACTTACTACATTTGGGCATGTGAGTCAGATTGGGAAGTCAATTTACAGCCTATGTGGAAATAAGTTCTTGTCTGCCTGTCTACTTGAACAGACGTTGGCTACCTTGTGAATATGTTTTTGTCTATGGAAGATTTTCAAACTCACCTCTCAATTTTTCATTTTAGAAACTGACACATTCTGGCAGTAATGCACTGGTAGAAATTTATGTCTAGGTTGAACATGAGAAACAAGAACATTTGCTGGTTTGGATTAGTGGCATTTCTGCAGTCATAAAGAGATTTTGAAATCTCTTTATGCATCCCCAAATAATGCACCATTATTGATGGTCCAGGATGTGCGTGTTCTATTTTGTCAAATTTTTACATATACCTTCCACAAGTCTCAAGAGCATAAATCCCGGAGTGGTATTTTTCTTGCTGGCTATAGGAAGCAAAGAGGCTGGAATGAAAATTACTTCACTGATGTCAATATCAGTGATGTTTTGATGGCAGTGGATACCAAAAAAACTTGCACACTAACTGAATAAAGTAGGTAAGAAGAGATTACTCCAAAAAAAGAGTATTCTGACTAACTGTAAGCCACAGGCAGATACTGACAAAGAGTTCTAAAATACTCATATAACTCATGTCTCAGTGAAATTCATGCTTTTCAGACTGTTTAATAGATGCTTTCATTTTTTCTTTTTTTCTCTTTTTTTAACAATTTTTTTTAAGCAAGCTGACAATGTTGTTAATACTGAAATTATATTGTGTGCAGTTGCAAGGTATTTCTTAAATGAACTGCTCCACTAACCTAGGACAGCATCTGATTTCTCATGAGAAGTGTATATTTCATGTTAAAAGCCCATTATGTTCTTACATAAATCTTTTGGTGTAATAACAGTAGTTATCTTTTGTTTGGCTTTGAGCCCTTAAAATAGATTATTAATAGAACTGCAAAATCATATCCCTCTGCAAGGGGAAAAAACCCCGAAAGCATAAAGTATTGGTGACTTTGCAGTAAGTGTACAATGAGCTATAATAAAATCTGTCATCTCAGTCTGCAGTCAAGATGCTGTATTAGCACTGCAATAAGAAAAGAGGCAGAAACAGTTGCTATAGTGTGAGAGCACAAAAATAAGTCTATTTTTTTCAGAAGTGTACTGGTTTTGAAATATCATCTCAAAGAAGTTTTCCAGAGAGTATTTTCTGTGGTTTGTGAAATGTTATCTCATTAAAAGATGCTGGCATGTTTCCTGGATTTCAGCTGCTGAACTTCATTTTAAAACAGATTAAGCAACATAGAATACTTAATATTCCCTTTCGTGTTAAAAAGTGCCCAGCCTTCCATGGCTGGGAAGGTTGTGGAGATCCTCATAGATGCCATAGATGCTCATAGATGCCTCCATAGGTACATGGAGGACAGGGAGGTGATTCAGGACAGCCAGCCTGGCTTTTCTAGGGGCAGGTGTTGCCTGACTGACCTAGTGGCCTTCTATGACGAAGTGACTATGTCAGCAGATAAGGGACGACCTGTGGATATGATCTCTCTGGAGTTCTGCAAGGTCTTTGACAGGGTCCCCCACAACATCCTGATCACCAAATTGGAGGGATATGGATTTGATGGGTGGGTTGTTCAGTGGATAAGGAATGGGCTGGATAGTCACAACCAGAGGATGGTGTTCAATGGCTTGAAGTCCAGATGGAGAGCAGTGACAAGTGGTGTTCCTCAGGGGTCTGTATTGGGACCTGCACTGTTAAATATTTTTATCAATTATATGGACAGTGGAATCAAGTGCACCATCAGCAAGTTCCAGATGTGCGGTGGTGTTGATACACCAAAGGGACGGGACATCATCCAGAAGGACCTGGACAAGCTGGAGAGGTGGGCCCAGGTGAATCTCATGAGGTTCAATAAGAGCAAGCGCAGGGTTCTGCACCTGGGCCGGAACAATCCTCACTATCAATACAGACTGGGGGAGGAGGTGTTAGAAAGCAGCCCTGAGCAAAAGGACTTGGGGGTGCTGTTGGACAAGAAGCTGGACATGAGCAGGCAGTGTGCACTTGCAGCCCAGAAGGCCAATCACATTAAAAACCAACTAACAGGAATTCAGTAAAACATAGATCTGACTCTGTAAATGACATGCTAATCTGGGTAGGTTTAAATTAATGTATTTATACATATATATATACACACACACACATCCATAGGTTCTATATTTTACATATCTAATTTTAGTTGTACTTTATGCTCTTCATTTGATTTCCTGCCTACTTCTCTGATAAAGTTAATGTTGGGGGGTAATTTTCAACCAACCACAAGGAAACCAAGTGTTATCTGCTTCCACTTCTCATTTTATGAAATCTTGGTCACCATCACCCAGATCTGATGAAAGGCAAGGGGCTGAACAATGGGAGGTTTCCAAGGACCAAAGAGACAGAAACGCATCATTTGTGTTTCTGCCCAAAGGTATAGATCCGCTCAGTCCAGGGAAGCTGCTCACGCACAGTGCATGCTGCAGCCACCTTTCCAGGCAGGTAAGAATAGAGGTGATATTAAGGAGAAAAAGGACAAGCATCCATTAAAAGCTACTCATTGTTTTCTCTACCTAGCACCTCAGACTTTGAAAATTGCAGTGTGACTGTGGTTCAAATGGTGCATCCCAAAGGAAATTAAGCTGGCAGGGTACCAGTAACCAGTATGTTTTTGTCAATACAAATTAAGTCATGCCACACTTTTTTATTATTATTAATTACAGTATCTAGGGTCTATTTATTCACCAAAGTCAGTAACATTTTACTGCTAATGGTAATTAGAGAAAATCCTGGCACACAAATTAAATTCTCTTCTGTTATAAGCAAATAAATCTATTGCCAAAATTCTGTGATGCTGTTACACACTTTTTTAAACTTCCATATCAATACACTGCAAGACTCAGATGGAAATGAATGTAGGCTTGACTCTTCAGTGAGAACATCCCTACCAGCCTATTTCATTATCTATGTCTATTCTTTTGTCAGTTCACATACAAGTAATAATGAAGTGTATTTAAGTTTCAGATAATTTCTTGTACAAAAATACAAGAAAAAGGCTAGGTGGGTAGGAAACAGGAAGGAAAACGAGGACTAGAAGTTATTCATATGGTAATATTCTTTTATCTGAAGTATACTTTAATGTAATGAGCATTTGTAAACAGCGACTTGAGATCAGTACAGAGATATTGAATTATACAAAGAATCATGGTCCAAATTATCTTAAATTATACTTGGAGTAGCACAGAGGACCACAGAGATAAACTGATAGGTCTTTATGTAACTTAGGGCACAATTTAATCTATTTTTTTCTCTATCAGGACTATTCATTTTAAACACAATTTTCCACAAACCATGTAGGACTTGCAAATTACATTTATCTGATAGATAGATATATAATATGAAGAAAATAGGCTATATTCTCTGAATTACAACTGAGCTACAGTGGTGCAGCTAAGTAAGATGTACCACATTCTGCAAAAGCTTTTCACATGATAAGTGATAGCAATGTATGAGGTATAAAAAAAAAAAAAATTGTGACCAAACAGACAAGTTCATACAGTATCTAGAATTCAAGTAGAAACCAAGACAAGATTCAGGGTTATGGACAACAAAATTAGTCTGAGAAGGGAAGAGAAAAAGGAAGATGGTAAATATCATCACATATTTACTTTGAGGTAAATATTTGAATGCTTTTAATCACAGTGTTGCAGTACCAAGGTATTGAGGAACCTTTGCCATCTCCAAGGCTTTACAGATCTAGGAAACTCTCAGATATCACAAATAAATCCCAGTTGTTGAAGTCAGTGCTGCTGGTATTAGATGGAAATGGTGATCCAGAAGAACACCTTAGCCTGTATTACTTTGCTGCAAAAACTAAGTTTAACTGAAAACAATTTTATCAATGTTATTGAACTAACTCAGCATCTGAAATGAGCACTTTGTATCATTCAGTGATCTGTGAGAAAATAAAGTTGTGCAGCACGAACTAGAAGTGTGAAAACTTTACATTGTAAAGTGTCACTTCCAGCAGTACAAGTATCAAGAAGTACAATATAAGTACACAAGTGCATTTCTCCACAGTATTAAACAGTGTTTGGACTCTAAAATGCAGCTGAATTTCAGCTTGCTAAAAATTCCCTGTCCTTTACAACCACAACTGACAAGCCTATATGTACCACCACCCACAGCAAATGCTGTTGCCTGAGGAAGCCAACATGATGCTGTTTTTTCAAATGAGCAACACATTGTTACATGAGTAGTTTACACCTTTCTCAGGACTGATGTCTGCCTTAGTTTCTCTCAGTGAAAAATGTGGAAAAGGGACAAAAATGCTTGTGATGCCTTAAAAGATGATGGCTCTTTACCATAAATGTGGATTAATTTGTCCGATGGGAAAAGCATCATAATGAAAATTGTAAATTTGTGTGATAACAGACAGCAGAATATCAGTTTTATTTTAATGAACATGATACCTGCTTCTATGTGCATATTCATTTTGGTGGGTTATTTGCTACTCAGATAGTAATTCAAGGAGATATATAGGAAAGGGATGAAAAAAAAAGAGAGAGATTAAGTTTAGCTGAGCAGAAATGGTCTTCTAACCTATAGTACTGGTGAAGATCTATGAAAGAGAATATGACAACAGAGTATCAGATTGTTTGGAGTATGGCCTTCATCTGTCCTAACTCTAGTCTGTAAAGTGCACAGCAACATAGAGCAGAAACTCTGAGCTGTCAGGTGTAATCTTGGTTAAATTTAGACATGGTGCAGAGATGTTACAGTTCTGGAGCCCTGCTGAGATTTAGGGATTATTAGTTCAGATGTAATTCTTGAGTTAATGTGCATTTCCTGAGTCTATGTCTGATCTACCATGGCATTGTTTTGATCTGTATGTATTTGCTAGTTCGGGATTCTGTGAGATCAAGCACTGAATCTCTAGCAAAGAGGAACATCACCTGGCTTGCAAAGTAGTCAAGTGCTTAAATACTGATGTATGTTTGCATAACTTTTCATAATACTGCTTTCTGGGGAACCGCAACATATCACAGCTGAAAATCAGGTCAAAACAATCCAGAGACACCAATGAAGACAGTCCTGGAAGAGGGTCACGGATTGCTTTCTCAAAGAGAAACTGAAAAGCAGATCTGTCATCTAAAAGGTGTGTTCTCTGGAAGTCACTAAGAGATAGAGTCATTCCATGTTTTAGGCAGATGGTCTGATTGTTTTGTTAGATTGTTAGAAAATATCAGTAACACGTGGCGGATATCACAGTATCAGTAAATAAACAACAAGGTAGGAGAAAAAAAATGAACCAAGAGAGAAGAACAACATTCTGCAATATACAGCTATATTTTTCAATAGCTACATTTGAAAATTTTATGCTTACTTACTATTATAAAGTATAGAGTTTCTTAGTTCTGAGTAGAATTCTCTGGAGTCTTGATGCAACCATGAAGCTCTCAAGAAATTAAAAATCTTACAAATTGTGACAGAAATCTGCAAAGAAAAGCAAAGCTTTTTCTGCTTAGAAAACTTAAAAACTAGAACTGCAGAGCTCATGAGCTTTTACTTTCTACAAACAGTTTAAAACTTACTACCTTCTACAAAACCCTGTGAGAAATATTTACCATTCTAGTGGAGGTTGTTTCAAAATTTTAGCTAACCAAACTGATAACAGAAGTCCTTTAAATTCTATTTCACCACTTATAAATTGACAGGAAGGAAGCTAAGATATACATGAACAACTACTTCCTTCAAATGCAGGAATTGTTTTCACAGGATGGCCACTACTTCAAAATAGCATTGAAGAAAAATGTTTACCACTGGGGAAAATATCCTTGTTCTATGATACATTTACAATCCCAAGCTGACTGGAACACCAAATGAATAATTCAAATAATACATCAAATTAAGTAAATTTAAAAATATTTTAAGTAACATCTGAAAAAGTAGTTAACCCAACCTCCTTTTCAGCTCTTCCTTTCACCTTGCTCCACGTTCTTCATACATACACTTTCCACTTCTCCATCAACGAGGATTTTACCTTCACCCCTGATGCACCTTGACCTCTGTTCATAACAATCATAAAGGCTTATGAGAGCCTCATCCATCCTGGCCTTAAACACCTCCAGGGATGGGGCCTCAACACCT
>VXBD01004268.1:62909-73269 GCA_013399975.1 Indicator maculatus | reverse complement strand
AAAAAGGTCTGATAAAAACAAGAAGCTTTGATTTTCAGCAGTTATTAAATAACTGTTTAAAGAGAAACTCATTGATTATTTTGAAAGATTCCAAAGGATCACAGAAAAATTCAATCTGGAATGGTCCAACCTCCTGCCCAAAGCAGGGCCAGCTCTGGAGGTAGACCAGGCTGCTAGGGGCTTGGACCAGTCAGGGTATGAAACCCACCACAGCTGGAGATAGCAGAGCCTCCTGGGGTGACCTGATTCAGCTTCCACTCTGTCCTCATTGGGTAAGTTTCTCCTTACACCCAGCCTAAACCTGTCAAAATTTGAACCTGTTGTCTCTCACTCTCCCACCCCGTCCTGCCAGGAGGAGCCCAGTTGCATCTCCTTAATGACCCCTTATAAGGGCTTTGAGGTTGTTAAGTATCCCTAAAGCTATCTCTTCCTAGGATGAGCCAGCCCAGCTATCTCAGCCTTATCTGAACACCTGTGACCTCTCTGACCCAGATCTGTGTTCCAGTTAGTCATGGACGCTTGGATTTGATTGAGCTTTTAGCTAAAGTAAACAAAAACTACATCACTTACTAGCTAAGAATTGTTTGAGAATGGCTTAAGTAAAGCTAATCCAAGAAGAGTTCTGTGGTTTTTAAATGCTGATAGTAAACTATTGTCTCTTCAGAGACCAGAGCAGACATCATACAGGCTCTGATTTCAGGTGTGAGCTGCCCTTCATGAAGGCATGCTGACTGAACCTGATCACCTGGTTGCTCTGCTCATACTGCATAATGGCACTCATGATGATCTGCTTCATGACCTTCTCCCATCAAGGTCAGACTAACAGGTCTGTAGTTCCTCTGGGATGCTCCTTCCAGCCCTTCTTGTAGATGAGTGTCACTTCTGAAAATCTCCTTCTCTACTATCTGCCCACCTTACCTTACCCTCTCTCTGGCATGCATCTGGCCACATAACAATTTGATTCAGCTCCCCCAAAGAGCAGAAAACTAACTTGCAAGCAAGAAAGAAAATGAAACATTCTCTGTTAGGCTGGTTATTATAGCTCACTACGTGATCAATATAGACAAGGCAATCTACTCCCATGGCCCCATCCCCACCAGCTTTCTTCTCATGGAGACTAATTGTGTTCTTGGATTTATCATGGCATACATCATCAGTTCTTATCCTTTATTTATATCAGCACTGAATTAGTTTTCTCTTCTTTCCCAGTTGGTATTGTGACACATAATTTTTCTCTCACACGCTTTGTTCTTTATTTATTTAACATACTCCTGTCTCAGCAAATTCGTGTCAGTGCTTTCCTTATGTTTGATTTCCAAAAGTTTTCTGTCTCGGTATTATGTAAAATATTAATATCTAATATGAAGAGATGGCAAAATGTGTCTGAGCATATATTATGAATAAATCCATTGAAAGTTAACACAATTTCTGGTTACTACATAGTTTTAGATTAATATTAAATAAATCAAAAGATCATTTATTTAAAAAAAAAAAGATGTGATGGTTTGAAACTGTCTTTTTAATTTTTCCTTGCAAAGTTCAAAACAGAGAAAGTGAAAGAGTGTAAATAAGTCACTATTGGGTGTAAGAAAGCAAAATACTGATTGTTCTAAACACTTCCATTGGATAGATAGAAATGTTTAAGAACGATTACCCAAAAGCAAAGTGGGGCACTCTGGTCATTCTGTGTTCTGCAGTCAGGGCAGTTGCTGGACTGTCTGGTTGCGGTTTCTTTTTCTTCTTCTCTTCTGGCCGAAGATAACACACTGACCTTGGCATCTAAGTTAACAACTTTCTGCTTAACTAACTCTGCTTTCTGTCCAGGGGGGGTCTGAGGGGGAAGCTCCTGGGAGGGAGGCCCCTTTGGGGAGAGTCCCCTTTGGGGGGAAGCAAATGGAGATTGGTTGTGCTTTTCTGTCGATTGTATATACTTGTGAATGTTGTGAATTTTGTATATTTGTACATATTCATTGCATTTCATCATAGATTGTAGATTCTGCTTTGTAAATACAGCTTTCATTTGCTTCCAGACTGGGCGAGCCTGGTTATTGTCGGTAGGGGGCGGAATTTCAGCTCACACTGACACACTGGCAGAAGAGCAAAATGAATATAACTTGCACTTATAATATAAAACAGACCTAAAAAAAAAAAAACCCAAACCAAACGAAGTAAGTAATAACAGTTCAATAATATATTGTCAAGCTTTCCAAAGACTCCAGTTTTGGTTTCATGATTGAACTGTCATTCATGCAATACTGTCCAGCAAATAACATAATTTATTTTTAAAACTCTGAACATATGTCTTCACTTTTGATAAAGGAGTAGAGCCTCTTTGAAAACCAGGCTTCATTTTTTTCATGCCAGACAAAGGTGAATAGGCATTGCCAACCATACAAAGAGAGATGCTATGAATGATACAGGCCAGTAAGCAGCAACATCATCTGGGCCTCAGCACATTCTTAGCTTTCTGTTTACCATGATAGGGATCAGCCTGAGTACCACAACCTGCTGTCTGCCACCTCATCTTCATCCTTGTTGGGCCCCGTCAGCCTTAGGTGTGTTGTCACACAGCTAGACCCTATCATGATGGGGGCAAGGGGGAGGGGGGGAAAGGCTTTCTTTGGTGCTAGGGAACACATTTTTGGGTTCCCATAATGTACGACTGGTTGTCAACCGTTTGGATTCTCCTGGATTGAAGGCCAAATTTGTCTGTCTTCATGCCTCAAACTCTGCAGTGGCATCTTGAAAAGCTGACAGCTTTGAAGCCTGCCTCTTTCTGTGGTGAAGTATAATCCAACACTGCAAATGAATGTGGGTAAAAGCCAAGAAACCGCATGCCTAATTAAATTTTATTCCCTTAGTCATCAGTGTGTGGTGGTACAGAGTAACTAGATCTGTGAAATCTACCGCGTTTTGTTTGTTTAAAATGAGAATGAAAATTTCATATATTATTTTTAGGAACAATATTTTTACATATTTTAAGAAATACTTTTTATCTTGAGATTCTTTATCCCCCAGAGGTGTAAGAATGCCCAAAATTGTGGAGATTGCAGTCTGAAATAACACCACTCAGACAAGCTGAAGATATCCTTGCAGAAATACCTCCAGTTTTAAATTTTGGGAAGCACATCCATTTTTGCCTTAACAGTTTAAATACGCAGCACTTTTCACAGTCGCAGAGATGCATAATTCTTGTGGGTGAAAAATCAGAGGTAGAAAACAATTTTCTTCTTGGGGTTAAAAATACTGAAGGAAGTTCTATATTCAGTTTTCCTAGAAGAAATCTGAGTTCTAATTACACATAAGAAATGGAGACTCCATTATGTGTATGGAGTTATATATATAAACCTCCACTAAAGAAAACTAAAATGTATCAAACTAACAGCAGCTATTTGGGTAGTTGGATTGTCTGAATGTATATGGTTGCAGCTTTGTGAATAACTGAGTTTTCAGATTGTTAGCCAAACCAAACCCAACAATAATTCTAAAACGTGTTTCTGATTGAGTTAAATTTGTTCCATATATTCAAGATCAAGCAAAACCTTTATAGATAATCAGATTTTTTTTGTAAAGCTCAATTTTAAATATTATTACAGTGTATTTTATGTAAATATACTCTAGAAAATAAGTCAAAGTTGAACTTGCAACTTTAGTTTTAACATATTTTTAACTCTTGAATGTTATCTTACTAGTATTGTTTACCATGGTTGTGTTTTGTGTGCAGACTTCTTACGGCTCTTCTATGTTCATTCTTGAATTATGTTTCAGTTCATGCTCAAACTATCTAGTTCTGCCCATGCTGGTACTCTTTTGCTTTCATGTTAAGAGATTAGTGTGTTAAATATTGTAAATGAGCTCTTTTCATACCTAAAACTCTTCACTGCTTTCAATCTGGCAATAAAATTCTATACACTAACCATTCAGATTCTCACATTCATATGGCAGCTTAAACAGTGGCTTATGAAAATGACTTGTTAAAAGATAACTGTATAGAATGTTAATTTGGAGTTTAAGTTACACTGAGTGGTTTGGTTTCATGTTCCTACAAAAATGGACCTAATTTTTGGTCTGCACACTATCTTCAGTGAATCTTTTCCCATGTCCGTCTTATTGACTACCAGCCGGAAGAATTCAGAATAAGAGAATGTGATGCATAAAATCCTGAAACAGTGCTACTGTAGTGAAATAATGGATGACATTTATTAAGTATCAATTCAACATCAGAGGGCTGATTCTGATGGCCCTTCCTTTTCATATCCTAGCACTTTTCTGACCTTCTCTCCAATGGTTCTCCTCCATGCTAATCTCTTTGTGGGTGAGTGATCTTGGATGATTTTTTTTATTTTTTTTTTTTTTAACTCCTTGATATCTATTGTCATCTATAGTTTTGATTGAAACAGTTTCCTACATCCAGGTTTATTTAACATTTTCATTAATTCTCTGCACAGAGATCTAGATGTTTCAATCATTCTTTCAAAGACAGTTATTTAAAGAATATAGTATTTCTGACGATGAGCCTTACATAGAAGAGCTATTCTGGTGCACTAGTGGCTTGTGTCATGTCTTGTATTCTTTAGGTATACTAAAATACTCTGAAAGTAATGAAATAAAGTCTGTATGTCTGTGAATTAATTCAGTTGTAAGAAGATTTCTTTGACTTTAAACATCAGAAATCTGAAAGAAATCAGGCCAGCAGGACTTTGGGTTTGTAAAGAGATTCAATCTCTTCCAATTCTGTTTGAACAGCAGGTAGACCTAAATTAATCTTAGTTTAATATGTCTTTTGAAAGTGTACATACATATGTGAGCAGTGGACTACTTTTCTATCCTCCCTGTATCTACTACAGCTGCATCAGCAAATTAAATTCAAATCCCGGTGTGCAATAAAACTAAGCTGAAAAATTAAACTTGACCATGTGTTAACAAAACTATATTGGATATTTGACTATGATATTTGTTCTGAAGATAAACTGCCTCCCAAGGATTTATCCTAAGGAAATGAGCATTGAAAATTGGTAATTTTAAGGTAAATCAATCAATCAATCATCAAGATGTTCTTATAATTCTACAGAATAAAGAGTAAGAACTATTGCCTGTTGGTAATGATTCATGTTATGAAAGGAAAGATTAGCCTAGCCCTCTTCTTCAGCCTTTTTCTCTTCCTCTGTCACACACGCATACATAAGTTTTGGGTATGTCCTCTGCACACTTAGTTTGCACTCCTTGCAAGGGCATATGCTCACTTTGTCTATTCCATTATCTTACTATCTGTGAACAGCTGAACTGTATTAAATTCTCAGTTCGATGGCCTCTTCATGACCTTGTATGGCAGAAGGGGATTTAAGTTTAGGTCTGTGTCTCCAAAGAAGAAGGAAAAAAAAAAAAAAGGCAGAGAGAAATAAAGCATTTTAGGTATGAAGGCCCAGATTCTCAGATCATCAGTTGTGCCTGATTTCCATTGAAATATTTAAATTAAAGTGTATTGTAAGACTAAGAAAAATCTCTATCTAAACAACAAATCTGCAAAAGCATTGCACAGTAATCTTCCATTTTTCTTATGCTGTAGTGCATGCTTACTGTGACAATTCACACTAACTCAAAAATTCATAAATATTTTGCCTTTTTTTTAACAAACTACTGTACAACCTGATATACACAAATATGATTATCTTGACAATTTTTAAGTGTATAGGATCTTATAACACAATTAAAGCCATTGCATACTCTGCAGAGTTTACATAACTTTTGCTTTATGCTAGCCACTTGTAATTCAGGATTTATATGCTTGTATTTTTGTTTTTATTACTATTATAGAGAGAAAAACTCTATTTAGGTAAAATAAAGCTCTACCTTCCTCATGAAAATATACCTAAAGTACACATGGCGTATCATGTGGATAGCAAACTGAGGTAGTATCTAAAGTTGTTTACCACTGAATACATGCCTGGATATTTTGATCTCTGTCCTTGATATCCTCTCTACACCTTCAAACTGAAGAGGCTGAAATTCTCTTGTCAAAGTCAGGTAACACAAGCAAGAGTGGTGTGAACATCGATCCACGGCACTAACAAAGCTTCACTTATATCAGCAGTAGAAGTGAAAATGCTACCAAATCAAACTCTGGCCTCTCTGTTATTCTGTAAAGCTTTCCAGTTCATTTATTCTTGTGACGTGGTTAGAAATATGTGGAAACTTTAAATGGATCCCCATTCTTGTTTATAGAGAGTTGTAAAACTCATTTATTAGCCCAGAATAGTTAATTCTGGAAGTTTACTTGAAAGATTGTGCTTTACAAAGAAAGGAAGCTATGATGAAACCTCAGTACTTACACAGAAATATGTAATGCACACGTGCCCTACTTTGTTATGAACAGAAAGACTGCATTGGATGAGGGGTTCTCATTTGCAAGAATAACTCTACCAATTGAATAGTTTTATGTGCTCAATATGAGACATAAATTAAGATTACTAAAGAGTTAAACAGCTTTCATTCTGCCATTTAGTCTTGTCCACTCAAATAAGCAAAGACTTGGCTCAAAATATAACACAACTATATGTATGTTTTTATATTGTTTTAGAGAGACAGGAAGGAAAGGAATTGATTGTGTTTTCAGGGTCAGTTAGAAAGTAGAGCTTCCCAAGATAAAATCTAGTGTATTCCAATCCATTTATTGTGAGTTAGCTTTTTGTATAAAGATAGAGGACATCATATTTTAGATAGATTTTACACATTAATTCAGAATCTTTGCTTAATTTCCTGAAATGTGGTCCACCCATTTCTGGTCATTCATCTTTTTTGTAAAGATAAAAAGGCTGTTAAAAGGCTGTTCCTTATACTGGAGAAAAGACAGAAGAGGTGCGCCTTGTTTCGGTGTGAGACTGTAAGGTTGAGGTAAGTAGCAGTTGTAGTAAGTAGTAGTAGTAGCAGTAGTGGTAGTAATAACAATAGTAATAATAATAATGGTTCTGAACTGATCAGTTCTCCACAGTACTATTTGTCTGATAATCCAAAACTGGGAGGAGTGTTTAATACATCAGAAGGCCTTGCTGCCATTCAGCAACATCTGGAGAGACTAAAAAGTTGGGTGGAGAAGAACCTAATGAAGTTCAGCAAGGGCAAGAACAGCATCCTGCATCTAGAGAGGAATAATCCTTTGCCAGCACAGGTTAGACACTGACCTGCTGGAAAACAGCTCTGTCAAGAAGAACTTGGGAGTCCTGGTGTACTGCAAATTAACCATGAGGTAGCATTGTGCCCTTGTGGCCAAGAAGGCCAATGGCATCCTGGGGTGCATTAAAAGTATGGCAAGCAGTTCTAGAGAGGTTCTGATCCCCCTCTACTCCACACTAGTGAGGCCACATCTGGATTATTGTGTCTAATTCTAGGCTCCACAGTCCAAGAGAGACAAGGGTGGTTGTACCTGCCACACAAGGAGCTACTGGAGAGAGGCCAACAGAGGGCTTTGAAGATGATAACGGGACTGGAGCATCTTTCTTATGAAGGAAGGCTGAAAGATCTGGTTTTGTTTAGCCTGGAGAAGACTAAAAGAGGTCTTATCAATGCTTATTATCAACCACTTGGATGTGAACCCGTGCAACCTGCTTTAGGTAAACCTGTTTAGCAAGGGTTTTGACTAGATGATCACCAGAGGTTCCTATCAGCCCCTACTATTCTGTGATTCTGTGATTCTGTGATCTAGCAAAATAAAAATTAATATAGCACAGTTCACTCACCAAAGCAGAAATAATAACATACAAAACATTGTATTTCGTTAGATTCATAGAAGACATGAAAACTGCAGTGTTGATGTAAGAATAAAAATAAAGGCAGCTTCATACAGTGTAATTTGTGTTGCTTTATGCCAGTGCTCATACTAATGAAGATGGACAGAAAAAAGTGGTAAACAAGCACTATGAAAAACCGTGAATTCTCCTTTTATGTGCTTTCACCAAGGCTGAGGTATTTTGCTAAATCGGGGTGCAATTGTAATGCAGTACAGCACATAGATAGGTGGAGAAAGGCTTGAGCAGAAGCATGAGTCTCAAAGTCAGAGCAGTGCAGACGTAGCTGCTGAGTGAGTAACGAGCCCGGGTGATATCTGTGTTCTGATTAATCTGGCCGTGTTTATCCTCTTGGAGGAAACAGGTCGAACGTTCCCTCCATAAGAAGCTTAACGGAAAAACATATTAAGTGAACCACATAGGGGAAATCAAGACTCCCAACGACAATCGGTCCAAATAAATTAATGTTTGCAAACTGAAGTAGAGACAAGTGGGCCACTGCTGTTTGCATTTCAGTGAAACACCTATTCCATTCCACAATCCCAGAGGCTGAATAAAAGCTGTTTTTTTCAGAGAAGCCCTGAGGCAGACTCTAGACTTTTACAGTTGCAGAGCTACATGGAAAAGGCCAGTGGCTCCTTAGAGGCACATTTCAAAGAAATTCAGGCTTTATGCACACAAACCTTCTTATTTAAAGTGCAAGTTCTGCTCTGGAAGTCTTTGCATGAGAGTAGCACAGAGCAAAAGGCCTTCATACTTATTCTTTCAAAGCACACTCTACGTTGAATATCAGCTGTGTCCAAGTATTCAAAATATCAGTTATCTAAGATTTTATTTTTCCTTTTTAATTGGTGAGCAATACGAAGCTGGAACTAACTAAAAAAATTTACTGGTGAAACATACAAGAAAACACTCTAGGAAACTCTTCCTGTATTTCATTGACATGGCTGAACAAAAAGACTAGAAGATAGCAAGATCTTTCTATTTATCCTCCCCAAGATTAAAAACAAGCATTTATAAAGAGCAAATTAATGCAACATTTAAAGTTTGGGGTTTTTTAAATAAATACCTTATTTGATTTGGTTCTATTTGCATTTTCTTCCTTTTATGTACAGTGCTATGAACCTGGATTCTTAACATCCCTAGGGAGTTCACACATAATGCAAAGATTGGCTAAGAGTATTGAACTCACCAAAAATGCTTCAAAATCTGTGGATACAAAACTTGGGATATCTGGACTTTAATTATCAAACTGTACAGGGTGTTCAAGATGCCTAGAAAGGACCTGGTTGTCAACTTGTGGTGGTGATAGGTAAGGAAACAGCTAGGTGTTAAGTATTGATTATGCTTTAGAAACCTCATGCCTGCAGCTGTTTGAAAAGAGATATCTAAAAAACGTAAGTAAAATAATTTGATTTTATTATGCTCTGGGCACAAATTGGAATGTTAAAAGCTGTTGTCTGGAAATGTACACTAACTGATATAAATTTCTGTTCAGAAATTTTGTTTGTAGAGAGAAGATAAAAAAGATCTGAGATGTAGCAAAGAAATATTCATGTACCAATGCATAGTTAAGACTCAAGAAAAAGAAAGGTAAAAAAGGAGTGCAGTTAGAACATTAGTTAATTATTGACTTATTTTATCTCCTCTGTACCTACCTTGTCTGTGCCACAATTAGAATGTAATATGATCTTTCATGACATTTGCACTAATAAACATTAGAATGTTTTGTCTGCCTGCAGACATTATAAAGAGCGATTTCGCTGTTTAAAAGATCACAAAGTTATTCTGTGAAAATGCAGATGCTCCATTCAATCTGACATCTTTGGACAGCTTGGATCAATTGCAAGCATTTTTTCCCACAAAAAAGTGGAATCGTAAACATACAGTGGCAAATAGGGGAAGGGCTGATGGAAGGGACAAGAGTTCTCAGGCAAATTGCTACAATGCCCAGCAAATGATGCTGGCATTTGAGAAAAGGTGATGAAATCCATATTAGACAGTTTAACTGCATTTTGACACAGCTGGTGCAAAGTAGCAAGAGGCAACATTGGTTGCTAATTTTTATTCCATTAGTCTTCTTGAAAAATTCTTAGAAGCGTAATTCTGTATTTCATCGAGATGATAAAAAAAATAGGGGGAGCAATTTTTTAACTTCTGCCTTTATTCATTTACTTCTGTATCACAGCATCACAGAATTAACCAGGATGGAAAAGACTTTCAAGATCATCAAGTCTGACCTATCACCCATAAAATTATTTTAGAGCCTGTAAGTAGTTACAAAAGATGGAAATAACATGAACAATTTCCAAATTATACCTTGATCATGTTTTACAAACATTATCATGAGGCATGGTGTGGGGTTTTATCTTCAGTTTTCCATAGAAGAGATGCAAGAAAAATAGCAGACTTTGTAAGAAAGATCCAAGTGTTTTTACTTTAAAATAAAAAGTTAGCAGAAATAAAACCATAGGGCACTTTAGGTACATTATAATAGTATAACTACTGATTGCTCTGTCCTGGCAATTCTTATATCTAGAAATTATCAAAAATGTTTCTGTTCTTTCTAGGTCCTTCTT
>VXBD01004268.1:36949-62876 GCA_013399975.1 Indicator maculatus | reverse complement strand
CAAGCTTTTCCTGGAACTTTGCCCTTTTTTTTTTCCTTTTTCTTTTGTCCACTGGAAGCTAAACTTTTAGCTGGAACCTCCACCTCCTTTCTTACTTCACTCTGATATTAATGATGCTTATATCCTTATAGGGCTTGTCAGTTTGGGGTTTGTATTTTGCATTTGAGGTTCTCTGAACAGCTTCCATTCCTTTAGTCACCTGTCCAAACACACTGTGCTTGTTGTCTAGCCATGGAGTTGAAAACAATGTTAGAAAAACCTGAGATACATATTTGGTCCTGCATTAGCCACGCTCAAAATATATGGTCTGTCATGTCATAAAGTTGAATGAAACTCATCTTCAAATCCTCCTCCCCCAATACTTTCACCTCCCATTCCTGTACCAGTTGGGATGCCAGTCTGAAAGATGAAACCCTTGATGATATGGTGAAACATGTGTCCATTGCAATAACCATTTCTGCTGTGTACACAGAAGTTTTCCACTGGTTTGGGGCACTCAACAGTAAAAAACTTGATATATCTCCCATGCTTGTGTGGATAATGGCACTGTCTGAAACTTTCTTGGGACCTTCAGCCTGAGTGGCTGCCATGACCTCTTCTTTAGGTTTCTCATTAAATACATCTGTGTCAGAATCTGAACTCTTTGTATCTTTTGGTTCAAGTTTAGTAAACATGTAAAACCTGTTTGGTTTTTTGGTTGGTTGGTTGGGTTTTTTTTTAATTGTTTTGTTTTGTTTTGTTTTAAGCAGTGCAGATTACTGTAGGATCTGTATTTCCTGGTAGTAGTATTCATTGCAAAGTTAACTACGTGGCTGCAGGAGTAGGGTGGGTCTTTTCCTTAAATTTAGCAGGGTAACTTGTAGTTCACTAGTTTTCAGTAAAGCAAATAACCCTAGCTGATAGTGTACTGTCCCATACAGATCAAAGACTGGTTAGTAGTGGGAAAAATTCATCTTCATCGTTATTGCAAAATGAGGTAAATGCAAGTGTTTCTATCACAATAACAAATAAATAAAACTTGGTTCAAAGCTCAATTATGTTGACTGAAACACTCTCATAAACTCTGCCCAATGCCTTATAGCTTCTGAATAACCTTTGTCTGTGGATTCTGCGTATCAACTAAAAAAAATGGTAAAGAAGAAGTATTGAATTATCTTTGTCTGAGTGTGAATCCTGCCAAAGCACAAGTGAAACAAGAAAGAACGTATGATTATCTTAAACTCCATAGCTACTACATATGTGGTAGTGAATGCATCATGACTAAATCTTGTGTGCTTTTCTAGGTTTGAATATAATACGGATTTTCATAAAGATTTGAAACTAATTCTGAAACTAAGCAATGTGAAAAAGTCGTTGACTCAAGGAATTAAAATAATCCTATTTGTGGTGCAAATATAGTTATATATACTATAAATACATGATGTCATAATATATAGAAATGATATTTTATATCAATGATGAATATAAAACCAGAGCATTAAAACCAGAGGCAGATGCCAATATTTAATTATACTTAGTATACTGTATGCTTTTATTATATATATGCATATATATTATCATTTGGTGAAACTCTCTGCTATTAAGTTCTTATAGTTTTTAATCTTAACTAGAGTAGCACAATTTAACAATTTTTGTTTTGGAAACATTTTGGAACTGAAGTGGTATCATGGAGAAGATATTTGAGTATTTTACCTTAATCCATTTTAAAAGTTGTATGCTCTGCAGTTATTATTTAACTTCATAAATATCCACATCATTACCACTCTGAGAAACAGTCATTTTTACATCAGGAAGGAATTTGCCACAGTATACGCTTACATACATGCAGTTGGTAAAAGACAAAGAAGGATTTGCCCATTCATGAGGTAGATAAGTTTTATCTGGGAAGTGAGAAAATTTTTTGATGTTTCTTGGAACCTTCTAGCAGTAACCCAGAAAGTGTGCTAGTATGACATGAATACAAAAAAGTCACAGGAAGATGAGAAAAAGAAAATGGAAACTTGTGAACGTGTAAATAAAATGAGAGGAAAAATAATAAAATGATATCAGGCAAAAAGTAAAACAATGTAAAGTTCAAAGAAAATTACTTCTGTTAGGTTTCAGATTCCATTTGGGCTCACATGATAATAATGAAAAAGTCAGCAACACAGCAAAAAGGCTATTTATAAAAGTTAAAACCCAACAATATAATTAACAAGAATATTGAATCCACTTAAATTTTTATATGTTTTATTAAAGCAACTCATATATCTCCAATTAATTCCTGAGTTCTCTTTTTTTTTTCAGCCACAGCTATTATTAAGGAACAAGTCATGAATCACAAAAATAGATTGTACATCAAGATATGTTACATATGCATATAATATATGGTTTATGCACTATTTTGTTGCCTTTTTACATGCATTTACTTGTTTTTCCATAGTAGGTGACAGAGATAATTAATAGAAATAATATTTTTTCTTTTAAGATTTTAGCACTCAATTTTTTGCTTAGTGTTAGTAGGTGATAGAAAAAGAAGAGTTTAATCTAGATTGAGGATACTATCATTGTGTTCAAAGGTTAATGGCCTTATTGTGGATCCTATTCTTACTAAATATTTTCTATTTCTAATTGAAATGTGAAGACCAGAATTATGTTCATTAAAAAAAAAAAAAAGGTATGGTGATGTACTGCTTGGATCTTGGGTCTTACCATAGAATTGATCTGTTTGCCTTATACCTAGCATTCATAGAAAACAGAAACTAGTTATACCCATGTCAAGTTCCATCTTCTCACTATTATGTTTAAAATTATATACCACCCTGGATCAGTTCTACTGATTAGGAAATTGGAGCTCAGTCAAGTCTGGAACCTCAATTTTTAATTCCTTGAAACAATGGAGACATTTTGACTTAGACTGGTTGATATCCACTTCTATTTAGCATATTTAAAAATTGCAGCCATGGAATGGTTTCATAGAATATTTGACTTCATTTGTGTGTATCATAGAATGATTTGGATTAGAACAGACCTTAAAGAGCGTCTAATTTCACCCCTCTGCCTTGGAAAGGGACACCTTCCATTACACCATCATTCCCCAAAGCCATATGCAGCCTGGCCCTGAACATCTCCACAGATGAGGAATCAACAACCTCTCTGGGCAGCCTGTTCCAGTGTCTCACCACTCTCACAGTAAAGAATCTCTTCCTTATAGATAATCTAAATCTACCTTCTTTAAGTTACAAACTTTATCTGTTGTATTATCACTACACTCCCTGAGAAAGAGTCCATTCACATCTTTCCTGTAGGGCCCTAATAGGTACTGGAAGGATCTTATAATGTTTCCCTGAAGCCTTCTCCTCTCCAGGCTAACCAAGCCATACTATGTTAGCCTGTTATAATAAGGGAGATGTTCTAGCCAACTGATCATCCTCATGGCTCTCCTCTGGACCCAATAAAGCACTTTCTATTTCTGAAACAAACTAAAATTTTTGGAAAATTATCAGTCTAGAATTTTGAGAGAGAAAAAAAAAAAAAGAAGCAACGCCACCAAACACTCACAAAGAGGAATGGAGACCAGTGCCAACTACCATTATCCCAGTCTCCAGTGATTTTTCACTCAGGAACTATTTTTAAACTCTTTGAACTTTTTTACTATTTTACTAGAACCTAATAGGATTTTTCTGAATCCATATAAAATCTTATCTCCTGTGGTCTGTTGCAAAGAATTCTACAGCTGAACTATGTACTGTGTGACTTTACAAACCTGTTTTGAGCCTTGTATTAATTATAAATATAATTATATATTTATATATATTATATACATCATATATATTAATTATAAATATAAATTATAAAAAAATAAATTAGCTTAATTTAA
The DNA here is from genome assembly GCA_013399975.1 of Indicator maculatus. Lineage (NCBI taxonomy): Eukaryota > Metazoa > Chordata > Aves > Piciformes > Indicatoridae > Indicator > Indicator maculatus. The sequence continues at coordinate 59,017 of VXBD01004268.1, read as the reverse complement.
TGTCTTTCTATTCTACATTGGAAGAATCAGAGAACAATCATTCCATATTATCTTTTTGCTAGATATATTGCCCTCAATTCTCTTATTTTTCTCAGGCTGAAGTATCTTAGACAGTTTAAAGCTTTTCATAGAGAAATTGCTCTCAAGTATAATCACCCTTGTTGTCCTTTGAACCATTTCTTGTTTTATGAGGTGGTGGTTTGTTGTGGTTGAGTTCGGGGGTTTTTTTGTTTGTTTGTTTGTTTTCATTTCTTTGCAGAAACAATCCTAATATGTTCAGGAGAAATGAGGTTGTTCACTAGAAAATCTTAACATGAGATGATGTACCTTTTAATTGACTGAACTCTTCTGAGCTTCATAGTGACTACTAGATGTAAAAAAACCAGCTATAATCTCTGGTCACATTTACACCATATTTTTTTCATTAATTTCTTCCATTCCCCATCATGGCACTTCTCACATACCTTTATGTGTAAATGATGTTTTTCTTTCATTTCTTCACAGAACCATGCTCCATTAAGCTTACTGATTTGGGTCCTCCTAATCTTAAACTGCTCTGCAATGTAAACGCACCCTCTCCTAATTCTGTAAGCTGGCAGAACTTTGGAGTTTTTCAGGTATCTAAGTCTTAATTCATATCTATGGAAAAGCCTTTGGGAGAGTGTGAGAGGTAATTGTATTTTACCTTAACTTGCAAAATAAAGATAAGTGGTGGATATTTGATATAAGATATATAAGATATTTGGCCTTAAGGACAGTTTGTATAAATACCTTGTAATTTCCAGAACCCCTGTTTTCTGCTTTTTATAACTTCATTTATTTCTTGAAATGTTTTGAGATTTTGTGGTTTTTTTTTTCTCCCAACTTAAATTGTTATGTCTTTGTCTGATATTTCAAACACTTCTTTGAAATATTTGTATAGCCTCTCTAATTAATCTTAATTAATCTTAAAACCATGATAAATCTAGTTTCCATATTACATGCTTTAGTTCTAAACAGTCTCTTTAGTGGTGGAGACCATATCTTGGCACTCTTTGCTTCCCTTAACATGTTCTCCTAGCTTGAAACAGTACTTTTTCACAAACTGCTTTCCACAATGACACTCTCTAATCTTGTGTTTGTATCATTCTTTCAGTTAAAGGTTTTAAGGGCCTCTGGAAACCACATTCAGCACAGCGTGATTTAGAAGTGCCTCAAAATTTAGTTAATTACCAGGATTTTCATCAGTTGTGATGTTCTGGAGGAAATTTGAAACAGTGTTTCAGAAAAAAAGTGGGGGTCTTGTTTACAAAACATTGTAATCGAACGTCTACTAATACGTCGAAGAAGTACAAAGCTGGGTGTCTATTTTGCTGATCCTTTGAAATTATTTCTTTCTTTAACAGTAAATAAAAACTTAGACTAACATGACAGCGGGATTGGAAGTTTTGTAATTCTGTTGATTCTCATGTTTTGTTTAGTAGGATGAGAAAGAATTACATTATTAGGTAGAACTCTGACCACAAGTTGTCTATTTGTAGATCTGACTATGGGTTGTGAACAAGTAACCTAACAATGACATAATTATTCTTCACATATGAACTAATAGAAAATCTTCAAGGTTTAATATTGCTATAAGAAAAGTTGTGTGCTGCCTTTTCTATCTTCTTTTTTTCCCCCTTTTTTCTTTTCTGTTCACTAATTAAAGTTTCTTAATTATTTTTTAAATTAAACCTATTTTTAATTGTTACACTTGGCATTCTCTTCTGCTTGTGTTATTTCAAGATTTAATTACATGAGAATTTTCTATGTGGTGAACTGAATGTTTTAGTGATTTTAAGAACAGTATTGATTTTTTCTACTCTGTGGAGTGACATACTAAAAAGGAATGATTCAGCTACTTGATATGGCATAACTTCAGAAAAAATTGCTTTTCAAAATCTTGTTACTCATTGACGGGTCTCCAACATTGAAATAAATGTGGAAGTCTGTATTTGCCTTCACAAGCATGTTTTCTTAGTTGACAAAATTTCATCCTTTTTAATTTAAATAGCAAAAAACCTTAGGGTTTTTTTATGAGTTATCAGGAGAAATCAATCTCAATGGCCTAGAAAGTCTTTTTATTATGAATAAATTCTAGACAGGCATGACTGTGATGAGAGAAATGCTTAAAGATACTTCCTTTTGATCATTTTTAAGCAGCCAAGTGTCAGTTAAATATTTTTTATCTAAAAAAAGCCAGTTTTCTCTATTTTAACAACTTCATAAAAGCTTGGAAATTTTCTAGTGAGAAACCATTCTGGACTTTTGTCCAGTTCTACTAGTTTTCCATGCATAGGTAGCTTCCTTTTCATAACTGCATTTGAAAAAATTGCTCTTATGTTTTACAACTCTTTCAGGATGATTTTTCATCAAGTTCCCCATTCAAATAATGCAAAATGTGTGAAGCTATCATTTAAGACAAAGAATTTTCATAACATCATTCATCTTTTTCTTCAAGATTTAATTTCAACATTTTTGTGGGGGCAGTGCAGGTATCACAGCTCAGAACTCTAAAATGTAAAGGTGATTCCATCATCCTAGTGAAGTTAGAGTACTACAGTAGAAAAAAAATCCTGGTAACGTAATAAGGAGATTATAGCTAGTTCAATGTATGACAAATCCCTTGAAATTAGATGCATTTTTATTTTTAAATTTCTGTACTCTGAAAAACAATCACGAATGTCTTAGATTCTTCCTATATCTTTTGAAGTTATTTCTGTCTAGCTGTCAGCCTGAACTTAGAAAAAAAAAAGATTCTTAAACTTTTAGGCAGATTTTATTAACTCTGTTTGACAACTTTGCAAAGATATATTGGGAAATTATAACAACTAAAGTAGTCAATAAACACAGATTTCAGTCAGTGGCAAGCTAGTTAGTCTTTGTTAAAATGCTATGATGTTAAGAGACTGAGATATTTGTGCCTCTTGGTTGTTTTCTTGCAAGTGAATCTCAAATGCTTCCTGCAAATAATCTGCCTTTCCCTTATCACTGTGTGATTCAATATCTTCTGTTTATGACAAACTGATCTGCTTTAAAAATGCTTTAAAAATTGTCCTCATACTTCTATTTAGAAGACACTTAAGGCAACAACAGGTAACAGAAGCAGGAATCAAGCAACCTGCACACTGCAAGCTTGTCAGCCAGACCACAGGATGATCACAACATATACTCCCTTGTAATTCTTTCTCAGATCTGCAAAGGGCAACAGCACAATCCAGAATAGGCAGCAAAATTTTACAGAGACAATATTTGACCTATCTGACTATCCTTTGTTACTGGTTATATAGGAGGGAAGTAACATAACTTTAGTCAGGCTTCTGACCATCTTCCACAGCATTCTTGTTTGAAAACTGAGAAAGCAGAGGATGGGGAAAGGGACTGTTGGGTTGAAATGTGGCTGGTCCACTAGGCTGTGTCATTATTGGCTCAGTATCTACTGGTTGACAGCCAGCCGAAAGTGAGTACACCCCAGATGTACATCATAGAGCCTGCATTATTCAATATCTTCAGTAATGACCTGGGTCATGAGGCAAAAGAAACGCCAAGAAAATTTATGGACAACATACATACCTGGGATAATGCAGCACTGGAGCAGATAATCCACAGAGGCTGTGGGATCACCATTATTTGAAGTTATAAAAGACCCATCTTACCTACATATACTACAAGGTGTGGTTCACAGTATTATGAGTCAGATGAATTTCTTCTATTAATCTATTACTATAATCAGTATAGTACAATCTCAAAATCACCACCTTCAAACAGCAGTGCATTGTTTGTGAAATGTTGCAAACCAACTTTTATTTCTTCTGTGGAAAATGGACCAGAAATATGAGGATATAATTTTGTTAGTATAAAGTAATTGGAAAAGTATTTCATTCCATAAATTAACATAATTCATCCTAAGCCCACAGATGTACCACATGGCATTTACTTTATTATAAGATTTATTTCTGGCTGTTTCATCTATTCACTAGTTTTTAAAAAGAACATATACAAAGACCTATTAGTCAAACTGAAGAACACTCCCTCCAAATCACTATAAACAACCTGTCTGATAAGAAGCAGAATATGTTGAGGGAGTAGAATAGGCTAAATCACTAAAGAATTTCTTAATCATGTGGAATATTAACTTGCTTCTGCCACAGGTTCAAATGAGAATCCTTACAAAGTGAAATAATGCTTAAAAGAGCTAATAATGGCAAGATCTGATGAGGAGTTTGCAGAGAGTTCCACTGTGGGGTTTTGTTTTTTTGGGGGTTTTTTGTTTGTTTGTTGGTTGGGGGGTTTTTTATTTGTTTTCTTTGTTTGGGGTTTTGTTTTGTTGTTTGTTTGGGGATTTTCAAGTTTAGGCTTAAATCAAAGTCTCAGGCATTGAAACCATTAGGCATATAGCTTGGTAACCCAAATATAATTAAAAATAAAATAATAATTACTAGTATCTCAAACACATTGCCTCTTATTTTTCAGTTCAACTCTCCTAATGAATAAATAGTAGAAGGATCTAACCTTTGTTCCATCTATAAAAAAGATGCTTTGCATTGTCCCTTAGGGATTTGTATTTATGAAGAAGAGCGAAACGAAGCACAAAAAGAAAACAGCTTGAAGATTAAACTGAAATTTGCTATTCAAGTTACCAATAAAGCATATTTAAGAAAGAAAATTAACACAGGATGTTCTCTGTCCTCATGGAAATACTGTCTGCTTCAGTAGTGGATGATCTAACTATTACTCATATATCATGTATTTCCAAAAGAAGGAATAAATGGAAAACGATGACAATGCTTCACAATTCTGTTCCCTAAAGAGAAGGCTTCTATAGCTAATTAGTGTTTATCAGAACAAACAAATGCAGGTGTTGACATAGGCAATATGATTTTCACAATTATTCCATAATTGTCTTTGGAAACAAATGCCATACTTACTACATTCCTTTTTTTATTTTTTAACAGAACAAGGTCACCAATGTATTTGATGGTTTTCTATTATTTTTTGCTTGTATTTCTGCCTTTATATTAAGATAAATTGAATTATCTTAGCATGGCAAATGTGCTGTCTACAATACACTAGCTGAGCATCAGATTATATCTCAATGCAATTATTGAAATGAAGGGAAATTTTCTGTAACTGTGTCAATTTTATTTTGCCATGAACTGCCTCATTTTTTACTGCTTAGTTCTATGTTACTGTTGTTATACTATTATTAGTCTTTGTCTTTGCCTTAGTCTAAGTCTTAGTATTAGTATTATTTAACCTGGGCAGTGATTGGATTGTGAAAGACAAATCATAGCGGAAATCAAGATTTTATAGTTTGTGGTCTTTGTTACAAGAATGACACAGTAATAATTCAAATTTTGAAGCAAGATTTTAAGATGAAAGATCTATTAAGTCTAGATGATGAGTGACTGGAAATAACATTTGTCTAAACCATTTGATTACGGGTTTGTTTTTCAGGCTTTAGATTTCAAACCACCTGCAACACTACTGACTTTCAGCAGCCTCTTTCTCAAAAATCTTATAACACTGCTAGCATCTCTCCCAAATCCTCCTCAGCAGATCTTCTGTTTCAAAGAGCAGGAAAAGTAGATTTCTATGATTATGTTCAGCACTGGTCCTGTCATAGTGGATTATGGTAAAATTCACACTCTCTGTCACCTGTATGACGAGGCACTCCTGACTTGATTCTACTACTATGACTAGAATTACTACTCCTGCTTGCTGGTACTGAAAGTCACAACGAAGTGTATAATGGTTCTTATCTTTCTCCCTTAAATAGTATTTTGAATCGACAAGACTTTGCACTGACAGACCAAGATCTAACTGAAGCCTTTACCTTTCTTCTTTTAAAATATATACAAAGCATATATTGGGAAAAGAACATTATATTTTCAGTGCTTTTATAAGTTTTAATGAAATGTAGGTATTAATGCAAACAAGTAAATATGGGTAATATTAATTGCAAATTGTTTCATTGATAATTTTTTTCCCAGCCACGCATAATAAAACAACTAAATGTCAGAAAAAAAGAAAATGCATAAAGAATTGGGCAATGCACACTCACAAAAATAATTACGTATATGTCTGCTTGTGGTAAGAACATAGAACTCTGAACTATTATAGGAAAAATGTTAAAATTATTCAGTAAGTATTTATGTCCTTATTTTGCAATTAAGCATAATGCTGTGAGTATAAAAAATAATTTGGAGATTTTTATTAAATAAGAAGGCTACTAAGCGTTGTCTAGAAACAGACGATCTGAATAAATGGCTTTTGAAGAAGATGGCTGACAAAGTCTGGGATTAACTTTCTCTAATCCATGAAGTCTAGGTGAAAATTACCTCTATGTTATCTTTGAAAAGGTACAAGCTGACCATGGTAGCTATGCACTAATTTTTATTCTAAAGACTGGGGGGGTATTTATGTATTTGACAAGGTTAAACAGTTGGCACAGTTGGGTAGGGGGAAAAAAAGCAAAGTTTAAAATGTTCTGATCCATGAGTAGGTTAGGGATAGAATTAAAAAACACTGTTTTTCTAATTATTTTTCATGATAACTTGTGAAAACGACATAATAGCTGTTGAAAAAGACACTGGATTTGGAAAAGCTAGTGAAATCATCAAATGGGAGGAAATGAGCCACATCTAGATGTTGTACTCAATTTTGTGCTAGAGCACTTCTTATGTGATGAGAAAGATATATGGAAAAGAGAAGGAAGAGTCCAGGTAGAGGATATCCCCTGCTCTCCCTTCATCTACCCATAGACATCCAGATGAAAAAAAAAAAAGGATATTCTGTACCATGTGGGGTCAAAATCAGAAATAAGATGTGTGAGAAAAAAGAGAAGGGAGTAATTTGTTATTCAGGTGGTTGTCTTCTGAAACAGCTGTGACATGTATTAGGGCCTTGTTACCTAAGAAGCGGCTGGATGTCACCTGATGATGGGAAATATAGAATAAATATTTTTTTTGGTTGCATGCACAGCCTTTGTTTTTTTTCTTACACAACTCTTATCTGTACTCATGTGTTTTGCATCTTGTTTTCTTCCCCCTGTCCTCTTGGGGAGAGGCAATAAAAGAATGGCTTGCTGGGCATCTAGGGACCTGTCAAGGTCAATTTACCACAGTCCCTTTCTGGCACTCAATGTGAGGCTTGAGAGTTACCATTTTGAACTGAGTGTGTTATAGCTATAGTAGTTACTAATTGTCAGGCTTCTTTGTGAGTCACAGGGTTTATTTCCTGCACTGCTCAGGTCTTTATTTTGCCAAGCTTGGAAACATTAATACAAACAATAGCTTTGTCATTGTTGCCCTTACTGTGCTGGGGTCACCATGTTGTGGAGAGGCTGGCAAAATACACCTGCCTCTTCTAATCCAGGACTGATGTTCGTTGTTTTGTTGAGCGAGCTCCAAAGATCATTTGTCATTACTCTTACACGAGATGTTTAAAAATATTAACAGTTTATTGTCACATTTATGGAATTTGGTGTCATCCCGCTATAAGAGGAGACAACATTGGGGAGAAATGATACTGTAACATTCTGTCCATGGGGCTGGTCTCTGGATGGCAGGGTGTGTTGAAGTATTTGGGTAGGTGCTTAGGGCAGTTATCACTTCCCATAGACTGGGGTTTTATACCTGAACAAGCAAGTATTCCTTGTGAATTTATGTGCCTCCTGATAGAAAGGTGCTCTTCCTGTCTCATTCAAGCCCAGATGCTTCTATCCCTGTTTTGAGTCTTGGCCTGTATGACAGTTCAGTAATATCAAAACATTGTACTTGAGACAGAAATCCTGACCACCTCTAAGAATAACACGAGACAGGATTCCTGACTACAACTGAGAACATGATAGTTGAGACAAGGACGAAAATCCCAACTACAGTAATCACCCCAGTAGTAAAAAAGAAGCAGCAGACATGGAGGCTGATGGGTCCATGTCATTGATTAGTAAGGGAGAAAGTGAGGAAGAATCTAATCAGGAAGCCAGTCCTTCATCAAAGAAATGGGAGAAAGAAGGAAGAAATTACTCAAGATCAGAAAACTACCTTATCCCTGACCTTGAAAGAACTTTAAGACATGTAGAAATATTACAGCTGTTAGACAGGTGAGCAGATTGCTGCTTGGATGCTCCAGTGCAAGGATAGTGAGACCAACAGTAAGAATTTAGAACACAAAGAAGCCCAACAGCTGTGATCCCTCCCTTGGGACCAAGGAATTGACAGAGAAATTAGAAAAGCGACAACAGTTCACAATCCCTGGAGGCAGCTTCTGTCAATTACGAAGGCAAGGTATTCATTCAAGGAAGACCTTGAGAATTACCAAGGGAAGGGTACTGCCACTAAGAAACCCATCCAATACCTGGGATAATTAGTGGTGCTGAAAGTAATCAACAATGACCAAGATGATGATAAGATCTTCAAAGATGGGAATGACCATCTGTGTATATGGGCCATGTGGAGGCAGATGGTCTGAAATACACCAGCATCATCTTCCAAACAGCTAGACAGCATTGTATTGTCCAGATTTGGATACACCAGCTGTGGAGAGGCATCTTTCTGGCTCTGAAATATTGAAGAAGATCTATCTCCCTTCTTGTCTCCTGGAAGGGCACTGTGGCTGTCAGAGACTGTGCATGGAGCCCCAGAGAGAGAGAGAGAGAGAACCCCAGGCACATGCAGCATAACTCTCTCCAGTTCTTCCTGCATGACCAGGAGGAGGACATGAGCAATTGGGATGATAAGCCCATCTTTAAGCTGGAAACTCATGTAGGCAAATTGAGGGGGACGACAGCTGCTATGAAGGGGCAGTCCAAGAAGGCTTTTGCTTTAATTGCTGTTGAGATGTAAAAAAAAGCCAATCAGTGATCCCTCAGATGCAGAAGAAGAATCACTAAGATCTTCTCCCTAGATTCCAACGAAGAGTCATCTATCTGGCACTGCAAGAGTCAGACATTGAATACTCTGAATAGGAATAGAGGATTGTCGTGAAGGCATCACATGCCCAGAATTATGCCCCCAGATACCAGCTAATTTGTCCCAACATGTCCGGGCAAGTTCTCCCTTCCACCCTCCTTTCAGGAGGGGAAGACAAAAGGTTCAGGCGCCAGCCTGTCTCCTAAGGAAATAAACAACTGCAGGCACCCATCTCAATGGNAGGGCGAAACACCCGGGGTGTCCCCGAGGGAGAAGAGAGAGCAAAAGATTAGCCTCTCCATTGAAGTCAAGGCAATGACTGCACCATTATAATTTAAATGGAAGCAGTCGCCTAGAGAAGCGGCAGTCAGCTCACCTCGAGCCGAGCCGAACCGAGGGAGGGAAGTATCGCGTTACCGCACCCCCCGCACCGGAGACCTGCCTACGGAACCGGCCCTGCCAAACCGACCCTCCAGGCCAGTGAGCCACCCCTCCCCGCAGACCGCGGGAGGACAAAGAAGCGAACTGCCCTTCCACAGACAGCAGGAGGAGAAAGCCAACCTTGCCCCCCCCCGCCCAGAGCCGGGAGGGAGAAAGAAAGCGCCGCCCGAACGGGGCCATCCTCGGGCAGAAGCAGATACCCAGCGAGCCCGCGTGATCCGGCAATTTGTCTTGCTGCATGTATCTTTCACGTGTATAACATCTAGTAACGTTTTATTCAAAACGCCCGCGCACAGCCGCGTGATTATTTCCAGCTCAACCTACCTCTTGATAACATTATAACTATCTCTTACATAGCTAGCAGCCGCAAGCGCCTTGTCGAGTCTCCATCTAGTGGACAAGCGGCAGAACTGCACCCTTTCGTTCCCTTAATTAGAAATTGACTGTAAATATTATAATTGGGTATAATTGCAAATACTAAATCAGTTATGGTCTATATTATTACAACCGTGCATCCGAATCAATATATATAAAGTAATTAATAGAATAGTAATAATAATAAACAATTTCATAACTCATATTTTCATAACTCATAATTAATAATCACCATCCTCGATCCCTATTCACCCTCTCCATGACAAGGGTCTCTGCCATTAACAAAAAGGAAGAAAGAGATGAATGGTTAAGCTAAACTTTGGGGGTTTGATGGCTTGGCATCAGATCCACATCAGTAAAAACTGTTAGACACTGGTGTGTAGTGTACACTAATGGTATCAGCATATAAGGGCATGGAACCCATCTGGATTTCTGGAGTGACAGAGGGATACCAGTAGTTGTCTGTCTTTGAGGCTTATGTGAGCTTAACATAAGACATGAGTCAAAAGTACCTGTTGTGACTAGCCTAGAGGCTTGTTTTCTTTCAGCCAAAACAATTCTATGATCCTGTGTCTTATAGGTGGCTGAAGGAAAGGGGACTGTTCAGTTTGAGGCTTAGGGAGACCTTATCACACTCTAAACTATGTGAAAGGACAATATAGAGAGATAATTAGTGATAGGGAATGGCCTTAAGCTCCACCAGGGAGGTTTAGACTACATATTAGGAAAATTTGTTTTCCCTGAAAGAGTAGTCAAGTATTGCAACAGGCTGCCCAAGGAGGTGGTTGAGTCACCGTTCCTGGATGTGTTTAAAGGTTGTTTAAATGTAGCAATAAGTGGTTTAGGGGTGACCTTGATAGAGTAGGGGTAATAGTTGGACCTGATGATCTCAAGGATCTTTCTCCACCCGAGTGGTGGATTATTATGTTCTATTATATTCTAGCATAAAGATTCCAACAGATATAATTATTTTAATTGCAAAACTGAGAGTGGAATCCAGGCTTAAGTAGATATTAAAATTCAGTTGGCTCCATATACCACGAGATGTATTGCGGAAGCAGATTTCACTTAATAAATTAACCAGAAGGTGTGTAGTAAGTCAGAATTACTTTTCAATCTCTTTCCGTTTCTTTGGGCTGGTATTTCCAAGGGACTAAAAGAATTAGGCTTCCAACTCTCATTACTCTTTAATTGAATATGGTCACATTAAAGACAAGTCTGGAGCACTTTCTCTGTGTGGTAGTTGGCTGTTGCCCAGAAGGAGTGATGCTCAAATTATTCATTCAAACTGACTTGAATGCCCATCCTTAAATTACTGCAAGCACCTTTCAAGGACAGTAAAAAAAAAACCCAATGTTTTGTTGATGTAGAGTCAAAACAGCTGAAGAAAAAGAATCACCTGTGTTAATTAGTTTATAAATATTCTGCTGTCATTTATGATCTGGCTTTGAAAATGTCACAGACTTCCAGATTTTGGCAAGATCTTAAAACTGTCATTCATTCATCCAAAAAGCCACTTTTTTATTTTTTTAAACCCTGATTTCTGTGCCACAATGTAAACAAAGGTATTATATTAGGATGTGGTACCGGTTCTGGCTTGGATAAAGATAGTTTTCTTCACAGCACCTAGTATAGGGCCTGTTTCAGATGTATGTTGAGAACAGTGTTAATCATGCAAGACAATTTTGTTATTGCTGATCAGCACTTACACAGGGTCAAGGCCTTTCTGCTTCTGACGTTGTCACTAGGTGGGATGGAGGTGAACAAGAAGTTGGAAGGGATACAGGTGAGACAAGTGGCCTCAGATTAGAGAGCACACCAATAAGATCTGGGGGAAGAGTCATGGTATTTGTCTTCCCCAGTAACTATCACATATGATTGAGTCATGCATTCCTGGAGATGGATAGATATCTGCCTGCTGATGAGAACTGATGAATTAATTTCTTTTTTTGTTTGTTTTGTTTACATGTGCAGTTTTTGCTTTTCCTGCGTCTTTATCTCAACATGTGGGTTTTCTCACTTTTACTTTTCAGATTCTCCCTCTAATCCACTTGGCAGGGAGGAATGCAAGCTGGGGAGCAGATGTGTGGGACTTAGTTGCCATACAGGGTTAAACCACAACATATGTACCTACAGAAAAACACATTGGTGTGTGAAGAAATAGACACATGAATCTGGGCAAGGTAATTATGCTACTTTCATAACCTGAGATAGCTCAAGCGTTTTTTTTTTCACAGTACTTCTTCACAAAGCAGCTACAGCTGCAATGAATAATCTGATGGTATGGGTTTCAATTATGTCTTTTTTTCCTTTATTTGCAGTAATGTTAGTGTTATAAATGTGTTGGCACATGTTGACACTGATCATACAAGCTAAGATACAGCAGATGAAAGAATGAGAGCTTGGGAACAAATCTGTGTTTATAAGAAACGCATTAGATGAAGTCAAGTAGTTTAAAATATTAAAAGACTAAAAATGTAATTGTAAAAGTAAATATGTTATTTTATGTAATTTAGCCTAGATCAAAGTTTTGAGCTTTTCTAGAAGTAGTTGCTTCTAGCTAATCTGTGAAACAGTTCCATTTTAAGTCTGGTAGTAAGTGAATAATATTTATTTCAATATGTGCTGGTTTAAGATGCCAATATTTGTTTATGTCTGAAGGTTGAAAAGCCCATGAGAGCAACCATTCTTTATTAAGTAAACAGAAACCTGTGGCATACCTGGCCACTCTTGAAGGGATACCTTCATCTATTCAATGTATCCGTCTACCAATTCTTTTTCATGATTGTAGGGGCACCATTAAGCTGAAGTAGAAGAGATACTGCCTTAGATTGCTTATTCAATATTTTTATATTTCTCTCTCTTTTTTTTTTTTTTTGCATTTTCTCCAAATTTAGAATTAACTCATATGCCTACAAATGTCATTATTGTATGACTAAAATAAAGTTTGACATGTTACATCTTTGGAAATAATGAAGAAGTGATGCATGTATTCTCCTGAAGCACTGTTTTAAGACTTCTTTGACAAACATGTATTTAGGAATTTCTTTATCATGTATATGCAAGTGAATTTATTTTTGGACCTAGTGACTTTGGCTCATGGGAGGTGGTGATTTTCAAGGTATCCTCTTCCTGAAAAAGCAATTCACGTATAACAGAGTATGTGAGTTGAGCAGCCAGCTCAGCTTGCTAGCTAGAGTTTAGTGAGACTCAGAATTAAATTTAGTGAATTAGCTTGGAAAGAATGAGTATCCTGGATAACTGATGGAATGAAGAAGGGCTATGGGACTCAGCCCAAAGTTGTAACTAGAAATTGCATTCACAAATTGCCATCACTGTAATGCCACATTTGCATTATATACTTTTTCTTATGATAAAATTACTAATGAGGGACAGTGGCTTGGTAAACTCATCTGCCAGTTCTCTCAGTACCATAGGATGGATCCCATCCAGTCCCATGGACTTGTGAGGATCCAAGTGGCTCAGCAAGTCTCTAACTGCTTCCTCACAGATTACAGGGGGACTATACTGCTTCCTGACCCCATCAACTGGTTCAGGAGGCCTCTTCTTCAGTGTTCTTTTGAGTTGTCGTTCTGAAGACCTCCAGCTCAGTCGCTAAAGATATTATTAATGTATTTTAGATGACAGAGTAAGAATAAGGCACCTAGAAGACAACATTTTAAAAAAAAAAAAAAGAAGAAAAAAACAAAAAGAAAAAAGTTTATAATACAGGAAGCAAGAATCTTCTACCCTTGTACAAAAAATTTATGGCTTTTGGGAGATGTTAGTTTTTATCATTTAAAAAAAAAAAAACAAAACCCAATAAAACAAACAATGCCCAACCTCCTGGACTCAATCTCCCCTCCTCCCCACCTCCTCACTGCCAACCACAAAAAGAATAAACAGATAGAGTTTTTGTAATAGATTTGAAACTTATAAGCCAGAAAGGCAATTGTATAGATCTGTAATGGGGCATCAGAACTGAACCTCAAAACTCAGAAAGAAATGTTTTGATAATTCTGGCACAACAGAGCACATGGCTCTTGAATAGAAACTGAACATACTGAAAACAGTATAAGAGAAGCAAAAAGAAGTATAAGAGAAGCAAAAAGAAGTATAAGGCAAGCTGATTTAGCCAAGCACAAATCCACACAAATCTCGCAAGTAAGAAAATTAAATAAGTAAAAATTGAGTCCTCACAGAGAAATAATATAAACTAATTGTTTTAAGATCATGGTATACAACACTTCACAGTTATAGAAGATACGATGAACCAAAACCAAGTTCAATGTTTGGACAGATCTGATATTTTGTAAAAACAAAAATTAAAGACTGTTTATCAAAAAACTGCCTGCTTCAGATACCTAAAGTAATTCTAAGCTATTCACCTTGAAAGTTCTCTGGAGTGAACACAGGGAAATAGACATTTTAAGCAGTAGTTCATGTGATTTTACACTTCTGTCTTATGGTGAAAAGAATATCACCCTAAAAGCTCTCTTAAGTTTATGTTAGTGACAAGGAGAAATTATAGTCTGGAGGAACTTGCTTAGATGTAGACAACTGTACTATAAATGAAGTTTACAGGTAGACAGACAAATCAGATAGACAAAATGCTCAGATAGCCGAATGAATCCAACAGCTAGTGACTGAAATATCACATTGAACATAATAGTACACACAAATAAGATTCTGGTGCAAAGATGAATGAGATGTCTGAAAACACAATGCAGCATTTGCAAGGGAAGATCCAAGGCTTTTGAATAGACCCAGAGAGAAAGCACAGCATTCTGCTGTGAAATAACAGACCCAAATTCTACCACCTAGATGTGATTCTAAACAGAAAACCAAACCAAATTAAACAAAAAAAAAAAAGTCTCAGGAAAAGCAATATCTGTTCTGAGCCTGAAAACAGGTCAGGTATAAGTAATAGTTCTCAATGAGGAAAGTTACTCTAGGCCTGGTCAGAGCCTTAGAAACTGAAGGAAAATATAGAGTTTAAGAAAACCCAACACAAAACTAAACTGATACAAATATTAAATATCATAACTGTCGCACACTCTTAAATGCATTTACGTCTTGAGGGCAGAGAAAGGTATGCATAAATGGCTTAAGAGAACATTCTGCTTTGAGCTAGAAGCTATTAGTTTCAGCTACTGCCAATAACGCAACACACATCCCTTCCCTCATAAATATTTTTATCACTCACCATTTCATATAACAAATGAAAATTCATAAGAATGTCTACCTGAAAGAAAAACCTAGAGAAATGCATTTTTCACATGTACAGCTTTTCCCATTTGCACTAAAGAATCTTAAAGGAGCGTGGCTAAAATATTTATGACTTTTAAAAAAGCAGTATTGGGTAAACTGAGAGGATTAGGAATCTATTGAAACTCAAGTTGATGTGCTTGGGAAAGCACTTGCCTTTTTCTAATCAGTACAACTTAATTCAGATGACTCAGTTCTTTAAGTGAACATCATTTTATCAATTTTAAAAAATATTTTTTTTTTCTTCATGATTCTTTCAAATAGGGTTTGATATATTAGGAGAGTGTTTTGTTTAGTAATGGCTTTGCTAAGTGTTTTGTTTGGTTTTGTGTTTGGTTTTTCTTTTTGGCTTGTTTTGATTTTTTTGCTAACACATTTTCCTATATTTTTAAGTCCCCTGATTACCTGAGTTAAGAATCTGGTTTTAGTTAACATAAACTTAGTTAACAAAGGTAGCACATCATATTTTTGTTTGGTTGGTTGGTTTGGTTTGTTTTAATTTTGAGCTTTGTTTCTTGCCTGTGTGAAGTAAACTACCACCTTTTGTATGCTGGAGCAATCTCCAGCCTCTTTTAATTCGAAAATTCCATAATCATTCTACCTTTTTTTTTCTTCTTTTTTTTTTTTTCAGTATGGATAAATTAAGGATGACAGGACTTCTAATTTAAATAATAAGCAAAATGTCATGACATTGTGACTGTGATTTGAGCTAGTGATACCTGACTTTTTATTTACTCAGCTAATCGTCCATTTATTGTTTTATGCTTGATCTTTATTTTATTCCCAGAAAATTACTAAAGACAAAGTTTTCTTTGGTAAAACATGGAGGATGGGGATGGGAGAAAGGTGAACTGATTGTTCTGCAAACTGTATTATTGTAAATAATATTTAAAATAATATTTATGTTAAAATATTAAGGAATAAAGCTTGTTCTGACAGGTTTTGTCAGTGCATAAAATATGTCAGTGTCTATGCATTACGTTGAAGGCATTTTTCTTTACATTCCTATGTTTCTGTTCCTGTGGTTCTTTACCCACTTTAATCTCCATGTGCAGAGTATTATTCTTTGTATCTATCTTCACTTGTTATTCTCTTGAAAACCTGTGTAATAATCAAATTCTCTGTGATAAATCTAGGAAATAGGAATGATGTGCATATGGGTGTTCAGTTACTGACCTTGTATAACTTCTGAGATATTTTTCTTTGTGAATATGCAAGTTCACACACTCTATCATTATTGCCATTAGACTATAATTCTCATTTTTCCTAATGAAATTAAGGTTCTGAATAGATTTTGCCTGCAGGGCATGACATTTTACTGTACACTTTCTTTTTAGCTCTATTTACTCTTTTTTTCTCCATATTGCCCTGGTCAATTTGATTTTCCGATTTTTGAATCCTAGATTTTCTCGAAGTATGTTATGGTAATTGGAAATGTCATTATAATACATGAAGAAGTCAAAAAACTAATAAAAGCTTTCTTTTTTCATTCTTAAGTACCCTTACTTCAAGTAAGGTCAAAGGACAAGAAAGGTCAAACTAAAGATTTGTGCACAAAAATTTTCAGCAGCAACAAAGTGAAAGGATGTAGGGCAATGTTATCATTTGCAACAGAAGGGTAATTGAAAGGTAGGAGAATTAAAAGTAGTTACTGTTCACCACATACTCTACAAATATCTTCTCTGACTGAAGGACTCATCAGTTTTGTGGATTCACTCTCTGCTTTGTTATTTTTTCCATAGTGAGTTTAATGTCCTCAACCAAACTTCCTTTTCATCTAGGCCATCCTCTGTAGACAGTGTTTAATGATTCAGATGATTT
This sequence comes from Indicator maculatus, assembly GCA_013399975.1. Taxonomy (NCBI): domain Eukaryota; kingdom Metazoa; phylum Chordata; class Aves; order Piciformes; family Indicatoridae; genus Indicator; species Indicator maculatus. Next base: position 42,182 of record VXBD01004268.1, on the reverse strand, counting down.
TGAGACACAATCTTTGAATGACCTGTGAGAATAAACAGGGCTGAACCAAAAATTCAGAAGTGAAGGGAAGTTTCTTTGAGTTCAAATTCTCACACTTCCTTTGATGAAAAATAATATTGCACTAACAAGTAGTCCTTGATGTAAGTGGAAACTTTAGGTGGTTTGTTTGTTTTGGGGGTGTTTTTTGTGTTTGTTTGGGTTTTTTTTAATGAAATACTTTATTTCTAGTTAGAATACTTTAAGGAATCCAAACCCAGAAAAACAAAATGAAAAGGAAAGAGGGATGACAGGCCAGATTTAAGCATTAGTCTGAAAAATGTTCCAGGAGAAGGAAAAGCTACTTTGCTATGGATTATGACAGATGCTCAGTATACAGGAGACCTGTATTTACCCTACTTCTGTGTCTACTGAAAAAAAAAAAAAAAAAAGGGGATTATCATCAGGCTAGTGGTATTTTGGAATTAACTAAGTTTATTTTGTTAACATTGCTCTATTCTGAATACTATTCCACATTGTATATATGGTAGTTAAAGATTAATTGGATCAGAGACTTGTATAAAGTGTTTCACCTGTCACCAGGCATTTCCTGAAAAGTAGAACATTCCGTGTTTGCGGTTTTTGTGTTGTTTGAGTTTTGTTTCATTTTGATTTGGTTTAGTTTCATTTCCATTGCATGAAATCAGAAGTCTTCAAAAGTAAGAAGCAGAAGTGAGAGGAGGTCACAAACTGTGACTTACTTTCTCAATGTAATTGAAGCATGCTAATCTTAGTGAACAATCAGTGTCACAACACTGACACCTTCACAGAGATTTTGGTGTACTGTGGTTGATTCTCTAAGGTGCTGAAGAAACCTCAAAGGCCATATGATTTGAGACCTGCTTAAGGAGCCTAGGATCATACATACTGTTCAATGTAATACACAGATTAAAGAAAAAATGCCACATAAACAGAATCTTATTCCTTTCTCATCCTTTTCCCCCAGTATTTTACAGTCCTTTCCAAAGTGAGTAGATTTAAATTTTGTTTTAAATCAGTATCTCACTCTCATCCTGTCAGAATAGAGAAACTTTTTCTACCTAGGTGAAACAGAGAAGAGTGCAAATTACTGTGCTCCCTATTAACTTCAGTTATGTTCCATATCACTAGAACTGCTGGTTTCTGATCCCGGTTCTTTATTTTCCGTGGTAGAACCGTAGGTATAGAAAAATTGTTTTGATTGTGTTGTTTAGCTTTCTCCTACTCTGCACAAGAACATTTAATCTGTGCTCAGCACCAATTTCATTTGATTCTTCTCTCCACTTGCAGAGTCTCAACACCCAATGAACTCTCCAATGAGGCACTTAAGCATGATTGGCACCAAATATCAGATTTATCCCTCACTTTCTTTTATCTGTATATACTGTGCATCAGTAGGATGCACTTGTGGGTCTGCCAATAGATGGGGCTACAGAGTCTACGTTTTTAATGGTCTTTCCAGCTTTGTTTCTGTTGTCCTGCAAAGTTGAAAAAAATGCTGGTTATCTACTTTCAAGTTCTACCAGATATATTTACTCCTGACTAGTGAGTATCAGCATTTTGTCTGTTAATTTTTTATAATAAGACAGTTTAATAATATATTAGTCTGGATTTACATTTAATCTCCATTACCAGAGCTGCACTTTAAAGTAAAGCGGATTGCTGAAATCACCCACAATAACCTTTTTACTATGAATTTTATGCCATCACTTTGTAAATACACACCATCACACGTCTGATGCAGAAGGAAAGCTAATTTTCCTTTCTGCCACTTCAGTGCTTATGTTAAAGGTATTTTCATGTCCAAAGCATCGTGGTCTTTCATTGCTCTCTCCAATCAGCACAGAATTCCACCTGACTTCTTCTATTAGTGAAGTCATGAAGCTTATGGTCCATATTTTACACAGAAAAAATTTGCATGCCAGGTTCACACAATGTCAACAATCAAACAAATAAAACTCTCTCAAAGAAACATTTACATTGTTAATAGATACAAGTTATGTGATTTATCACATTTTCCTCAAAGTGTGTTTAATCAGATTTACTACACAAAAGAGTACACTTTTCCTCACACTGTAAGACTGTGGCTTATTATCTTACAGTCTCTCATGGAAGAGAAAGAGGATAGAAGCTTAAGCATAAAAAAGAGTAGAATTAAATCTTTGCTACTGTGACCCACCACCAAACACTTTTGAGTTTAACCTCATAAGCATACAAAACAAAACTTTATTCTTCCCGAGGGGAAAAAAAAAAAAAGAGAGAGATTAAAATTGAATATTGCAAGGATAGTACACTTCAAAAATTATAATTTCATTTCTGTCTTTTAGTAAGGGCTCCATACATCTTTCTATATCCCTTTGGGCAACAATTAGGGAAACTTGCATAAATTCTGTCTCGACTACAAAATTGGTAAGATTTCAGCATAAAAGTAGTAATAATGAAATATAAATGAGCAGATCAAGCCCCGGGAGGATAAACAGAACATTTACCCTCAAGATGCTTATCCGCTGAATAAATGAGGAAAGAAGAAATATCAACTAAACATCCTATTCCTGAATCATGTTGATATTTTTTGTGACACATTACTTTATAATTTGAAAATGTATGTACAAATAATTTAGAAAATTGTTGGAAAGTAGTTTGGAGAAATTTTAAAACTTCTCTCCCTTATGAAACTGTAGATATGAATTCCCTTTTACACCACTTGAAGTTTAAAAAAAAAAAGTATTTGGAGAGTGGAAGAAATAGAAATACATGTGGTAAGAAGACAAACACAGAATGGTTTATAGTTCCTTTCCTGACCTGTCATCTCAAAATTACCTCACATATCTGTCAGAATATTCATTAAATTAAAGGCACTACTGAAAATTTAAGAGTAACAAAAGATTTCTTCTTAAAGTTAGTGATTTCAAAATACATTACTATTTTCATGATAAAATTTGCATTTGCTCCTGATAGATATATTTCTGACAGAGGTCACTCAGGAAGCACAAGTTTTACTTATTTTATTAAAATGATTGAAAATTAAATCTTTGTTTCAGCAGCTACATTGAAGTTACGTGCCACGAAGTGCACTGCTGCCTGCACTGTTTCATGTGGATGGTAATAGTAAGAAGAAACATAAAATGTAATTATTTATGTATACAGAGTGTTTTTAAAAACAATATTAAACTCTGTCTGTGTATATATATATATATATAAAAAACCATAGACCATACATATATAGAGAGAGTATACATACCAACATGCAGAGCTGAAAAATGTGACAGTGTATTTCCAACTGAAGGTGTGGATAATCAATCAGACCAAAAATAAATGCTGTTAATTCTGCAAAAGTACAATTTATACAGCCATATTAATGCTTTATGGGCTAAAGCCCACCATAACATAATGGATGTCATCTTTCACAACAGCAGTAAACCCAAAACTATAGTTTGCACTGTAAGAATAAAGGTATTTTCCAGCTGAAATAGAAAAGAATAAAGTTTACCCAAAGTTTTAGTGTCCATTCTTCAGGAAACTCCCATAGGGAAAATATGCCTAAAAAAAAAAAAAGAGAGAGAGAGAAAAGGGGGGGGGGGGAGAGAGAGAGAGAGGGAGAAATATCTACACATCCTTTAGAAGGTTTATGAGAAATAACCCAAACACATTCTGAAAAGAAAAAGGAATTTGGAAGCAGAAGAGCTGGGATTCTTGGGTTATGTGGTGAGACTGTCTGACAGCTTCATAATCTTACGACATATTGGCCAAGTCAGTGTTTGGAGATACTGAAAAAGAAGTAGGTCATTTTGTGTCCTTTGCGTTCTGGAAGCATGTGCCATGAGTTTACTTGCAATGTTTCAAGGCCTTGAGAGGTTGGGAGTGTTGACTTTGATGGCATGCATCTGTGTTTCTCCCAGGGAGCTTTGAAAGTTGCCACATCAACTGCTAGCAGTTCATGAAGTTGTGATTGCAAGTACCCACCTCCAGAGCACACAGCAGACAGGAAATGGGCTTTCTGTGATACCTCCATTACTGCATTATTATGTTTCACATCAAGGTAGGGAAATTGTAGTATCTTTTGAACTACAGATGTTGGATCTTTTTCTTGTTAAGAATTATAAGAGCTTTCATATTATTATCTCAGAACAGAAACGCTATGTACAAGACACATGATGAGTACCACAGTATGTTACTTAAGACTGTTAACAAAGCCTGCCCTAAACAAATCCAGTATTAATGGAAGGGATATGATAATGGAAAATAAGGGGAAAAGCTCCTAACAGACAGCAAAAATGCTCCCCAGAATTGGTAATTGAATTCTAAACAGCACACATGCAATTACTATAACAGAATCAGCCACTGCACATTACAGGATAAAATTACTTATTTATGACCTTTTTCCATGGTACTCTTCCCTGTAGTACTTGAAGAAATTAAGACTGTTAGTGGATTTATCATATCCACCAAGGACTGCTGTGAACCTGTATAACATTTCATTCCCACAAGGTGTGAATTGATATACTTGTAGTTGCAACAAAGGTTTGTAAGAAATCCCATTTTATGAGTTTCTGTTTACTATATTAACTCCCTATGAAGCATATATATGCTGCACCCAAATTAAAACTTACTGTTAGCAAAATCCATAGGATCTTATCTTTAAATTCAGTGGGGATTTTCCTTTCACTGGGATCTCGACAGAAAAGAAAGTTTCAGTTGCTTTAGTCCCCACTGTACCACCACTGATCAATACCAGGTTTGTGCTGCTTGCCATGCAGTAGATAAACAGGTAATGGTCACAGCCTAGGGCACATGTTGTCTGTTACTTAGCTTGTCTGATACATACTAGGCTGTGCTGAAAAGAAAGGATCATATACATTCTTCTAGAAATCTGCATAATACCAATGCTTAGTTTCCAGAGAGAAAACTCTTAAAATTAAAAAATTATTTTTTTAAAAAAAATTTAAAAAACCCACAAGAAAATAAAATGATCTTTAATATAAGAATAATTAAAAATATAAATTTCTCCTGTTTACTCAGGTCTTTCATTCAAAATTAAAGCTAAAGAGTTTTTTCTTTTTTCCTTTTCTTATGAAAATGTGCAAATTCAAGTGAAGTTTGGTATACATTTTTGGCTAAAAAAAAAAAAAAAAAAACCCCAAAAGGAAAAAAAAAAAAAAGGTTAGGAATAGCTAAAAAGGGGGTTTTTTTTTTTTTTTTTTCTCAAAAGAAAAAGGGA
>VXBD01004268.1:10836-29830 GCA_013399975.1 Indicator maculatus | reverse complement strand
AAAAAAATACATAGATGATATCCATCTCTTTTATTTCCTTTCCTGGAACAAAACAGAGGATATCAGATGAAAGGAAGGGTGAATAACCCACAAAATGTGAAGGTATCACTTGTAGATATCTGTAACATTTGAATTCTGAGACTGGAAATAAAACAAAGAGGACATTACAGTTCACTGTCAGGAAGGATAGTGAGAAGAAGTTCATGTGTTTGTTCTTCTTTCAAAAATTTGGAGCTAAGTTTAAAATGCATTAAACTTAGTTTTTACTGTCTGTTTAACAACAGAGACATGTTAAAGCTTGCCAGAGGAAAAGATAAAATTGTTATGACATGAATCCTCAGGGACAGAAAAGTCTAGATCCTAAATCTTCCCTCTTCTCCCTTTTTTTTTTTTGTTTCACGGTTAGTGCAATTCAGTAATGAAATGCCTACGACTTCAAACATTAGCTATGAACGGCATAATCAAAGGTGCAAGAAGATCAAAGGTTTCATCACCTACCTGAGCGACGTCCAAACTCATCTATTTGAAATGAGATCACATCTTCCTCAAATTTGGATCTGTTCAGTTTATTGATTCAGTATTCAGGCAACACGAAGCGCTTTTGGAAATTTTATGGAGACATTATTGTCTTCTCTGAATAATGTGGTTAAAATGCTCTTGGCCACTACTTTTTCTATATGCCATACTCCGTCCAAAGCTTCCTTTCAATCCACAGAAAAATGTATGTAAAGCTTGATCTAGGCCATTTATTTGGCTGCTAGGAAAACACTCCCTCAGTTATGGTTTAAATTATATAAGTAATCTATAAATGAGAAAACAGAGGACTCTGTAACATTATGTATCAGCTGTGTATTCCAAATAAAGTTATATGTAATAAATCAGTGATAATCAAATTAGTCAGATTACAAAATATTTTGAAATATAGAATAGTTTCTTTCAAGACTTTTTTTTTTTTTTTTTTTGTTCATATTGTCTACGGTTTCCATCACTCTCCAAATTTCTAGCACACTTAAATCTTCTTGTGGTTCCCATTTTCATTATCTTCTAGCTATTGAAGTCTTTTCTCTGAACATCTTTCTTTACTGTTGTCTCCTTTATTGTGGGGAGCATTATGCCCTAACAATATTATAAATATTATGACCTTTGTTTTAATAGCTAGAGTTTGTTGTGCTACACTGACACACCGGTGAAGAAGCTTTCAAATCTAGCAATAATTGTGTAGCATAAAGTTATTAAGATGCACATACAACTGAGGACTTGCAGTACTTTTATGTCTGCATCATTGTGAGCATTGGGAAAACAGCAAAAGAACAAGGTACCCTACAATATGACAGAAAACACCCACATAGTAGTTATCTGCACGAAGTACCTGGCAGGACACCCTAACCCGTCCTTTTGATGGGCTCAGCAGACAGCTAAAAGTCGTCTTACGGACAGCAGCTGGTGGTGTGTCAGGCTGGTGTGAAGAGTATAGCAAGGAGAAAACTGGGGAAAAGTACAAACCACAAAGGTAAGAACTAGCAAGAAAGTTTAATGGAGAGTTACTGCAGTGGGGATCAGGGAAGATGAGAGGTTTGATCTGTTTTCTTTCTTTATTTGATAGAGTTGAATAGATAAACAGACTACCCTATTTTAAGTGTGGGAAACCACTGAGTGTGCAAGTTGCTGGGCTTCAGGGGTTGCTCTTTTTGGATAACTTTCTTGAAATTTAATAAGTACAAGAAGAGATCTGCTATGTCAGGATTTGATGAGGCATTCTGTAGGTGCTAACATCCTTTGATGTTATTTAGCTAGGAACATGCTGGTATACTCTGAAATACAGTAGGAGGAGCTACTAGCATAGCAGGGGCAGGTCTTACTGGTAAAGGAAAGGCAGGATTTTTTGTCTTTGGAGAATAGCTGCTGTAGCTCTAAGATGCTTTGAGAACACTTGAAAGAGTGGAACAGAAATTAGGAACGGCTGTGCAAAAAACAGGCTTACACTGAAATGTAAAAAAAGAAGACACCTTTCCAAGATGGCTCTCCTAGACTAGGTAATGCACTGCCACATGATAACAGTGATTTATAAACATTTTTTTTCTTAAAAATAATTTACAAATATTCTAAGCAATGTGGCCTGGATTTTGAACTTGGAAAGTCTCAAATTCAGTAATTAAGATTTCAATTTTTACATATTCTGCTCCCAAGGCATAATACCTATCCCTATTCAAGCTGGGAATGAGCTGAGGAGAGAGGTGTGTGAGCTTGTGAGAAGAATTTCACCATAAATCGGCTTACCTCTGGGCCCTGGGTCCCTCACTGAGAATTTTTGTAAGATATTTGTCTGTGTGATTCTGCATGTGCATATCCTCTCTAAGTCTGTAACACTTATTCCAAGAAGGAATGAAACAGGTTTTGTCATTTTAAATTTAAATATGGAAGTGGTAGGCCTAAGATACCAGCTTGGATAACCTGCATGTCTAAAGCCAGGTGGTGGGCTTAGCATTTGTCTTAAACTGAAAAGTGTCCTAACCATTAAACTGTAGGTTCAGGCTGAAATAATGTAAATTTCAATGCTCTGTACTGTGACACTGCAAAGAAATTGCCAATGATTTAAGACTCATGTATTTCTCTACGACTTTATGCCCTTGTGATAAGGACATTAGGACAGGATGAAGAGTTTATTTGCTCTAGTAACTGCTCTCAGGATTATTTATGTCCTAATTTAAACTCTAATTGTACTAATTTCAGGAGCAAACAAGCTTAGAAATAGTTTTAGAAGCGGATAATTCAGAGCTCCCTTGCTACCAGTTAAGTGCCTGAGCTACTCAGCTGCTTCTTGTGTGTTCTTTCTGTATCTCTCTGTTCCTAAATATCTTGGGTAATTTATTGTATAATGGCACATCATCCCTGCCCCCTCCTGTCTTGGTGATGATGGAATGAGATCGGGGTTAAATTTTTATGCTGACAGACACAGCTTTATTATTTGTACTAGTTTCTACTAACCACTTATTTCTGTATATGATTTATGTTGTGCTGTCTGAAGTGTATTTGACATCGCTTAAAACAAATGGTCTCTTTCTTTTGACAGAGACATACAATCCAATTCAGATAGTAGGTGAGAAATATAGTAAGAGCTGTGAAGATACAGATGGGATGGAAAAAGGTTATGCATTTTCTATGAGGAGCTTCTTAAAATACTTTAAATTATGTTTTACAGAACCAGTGACCTTATCTTGATTTGCATATTATGAGAGTTATTAATCAGGGAAAAGCGGAACGGAGTCCAGAGGAACATCATATCTCCATATAAAACTGTTCCTGCCACTTGCTCTGTGCCATGTTACACTTCAAATTTCATGGCAGAAAGTTGTACTTGTCCTTCACTGCTGTGTTTCTCTTGTTAGTTTTTTCTCTTCTATTATGCAAAGCAAAACACACAGCAAGAGAAGTGTGTATATTTAGATGCCAGTTCATATAAAACCCAAAATGCAAAATTAGCAGCTTGGGGAGAAAGCTTCCCTTAACAGACTGTTCTTGCCTCTCATCGTTTCCATAGTACTGACATTCACTATGATATTTGCTGTCATTTTCATGATCAGCAGTGACTTGAACTGATGAGAGACACAACTGCCAGTGACGTGGATTTCTCCTTTGCTTTTATGTGTCTGTGCATCTGGGTTTTGTAATTTTTCTCCCTTGACAGAATTTTTTTCTGCAGAAAGCACAGCTAAATACTATTCAGCACCTGATGAACCTTATTGAAGTTCATTCTGATATGAAGTTCTTAGTCATGTAGATAAAAAAAGTGTCAGAGAATATTTTAAATTATAATTTGTGCTGTAAAGGTGTGTAATTACTTATTGGATGTTAATATCAGAGCACTGTGACTATCCTATCTTTAATCCTACTACTGTATGAAACAGATTTTTTTTGAGCAGTCTTAAATCAAAAGCTTTAATGTTTGACCTGGCACTTATTCTAAAATTAAAATATTTTTTTATTTTAATATGCTAATTTTTAATAAAAGCAGAAAGATGATAAAGGAACTGAGGGAATTATAAAACTGCAATTAAACTTACAGATAAACTCATGTGACAGTCATCACACTTTTGTTCTGTTTAAGACAATATTGCTTTCAGAAGTAGACTCATTATAGTCTCTAAATGTAACAGGGCAGTTCAACTAATACAATAAAAATGAGGTAAGGCACTTTAATTAGAAACTTGCCGATACTATAGTATGGGGAGAGGGGAAGAGCAGCAGTGACTACACTGTTGTTCTTTCTTTTAGTGTAGTTCACACTCCAAGATCGCACTCTGTTCATGAAGGATGAATGCACTGTACACCTTAAGGAATAATACAATACTGTAATGTCTGTGAATAATAGGTTTGCTTTCAAATTGATGTAAAAAAATTGCATGAGAATTTCTCTCTGTTGTGTGTTTTAACTTTTTTACTTAAAACACATTTCAAATATTAATCCTACATGTTAAAAAAAAAAGGTGGATTGTAACAGAACTTACTTTCTCCCTACCCAAGATGTACATTTCCAGATACTTTCAGGACCTTCTTGGACTACAATGAGACCTGGGCTTTTGCTTGAGAAATTCACTTACAAATTGCAACACTCAAATGGTCCCACATGTGTTGTAATCTGAGCAAGAGAACTGCTTAGGGTACAGGTTCATATGCTAGCTAAAGGAAGGATTGTACACTCTTGAAGATAGCTATACTTTCCTAATGCTTTCTTTACGCAGCTGGTGGTGCTTAGCCAAGACATTTCAGGAAGGTAAACCAGCAATGAATGAGTCAGTTTTGATGGAATTAATTTTCTTCTAGTTTATTTTCTTAACTAACTTCCCTGCAGTGCCAGATGAGTGTGATGATGGCAGTAGGAAGGTGGAGAGAACTCGTTCACAGAGGCAGAGACTAGGGATGGAATGGGATGGCTGTACTGGACTGTCTTCAGCATAAAACTAACTGAATCCTCAGTTCTGCCACAAAGCTTGTCCAGACATTGTACTTACTGAAGATAGAATGTGTCTGAACTCTCAGCACCCCCTTTTCTTCCTGGGGATAGAACGGACAGAAACTGAGAAGCCATCAAGACCTGTGTATGTTTCAAGTTGTATGTCACTGTGAATGTGAGTTAATCTTGTATTTAATTTTTTTTTTTTTGAGTCAGATGTGTAAATTGCAGATCTGCGAAGCTTTCCAAAACTTAACAGGAAGCAAATAGATTTAAAAATATAATAATTAATTGGGAATTCACATGCTGGAGTTATGAAAAGCAACAATATATTCTTTTTGTACTCATGTTTTGCTCTCATTAGCCCAAAGTATAAACTTCTTTTAGTTAGCATTTGATGCTGAAGTAGTTTTCTCCTTGGTGAACCCTGTGCGATTCTTTAAAGTCATAAAAGATTGCTCAAATCAAGTAGCTACCTCGTGACACAGTGCAAACAGGCTGCATAGTATGAATTCTCTTATCTCAAACTGAATAATTTGTTGACAATTTTTACATAGATGCAGAAAGAATTAGGATGGACTTCAGCGAGGCCTTTGACACTGTCCCCCACAGCAAACTCCTGGCCAAACTGGCAGCCTGTGGCTTGGACAGCAGCACTCTCCGCTGGGTTAGGAACTGGCTGGAGGGCCGAGCCCAGAGAGTGGTGGTGAATGGTGCCACATCCAGCTGGCAGCCTGTCACTAGTGGTGTCCCCCAGGGATCAGTGCTGGGCCCCATCCTATTCAATATCTTTATTGATGATCTGGATGAGGGGATTGAGTCCATCATCAGTAAATTTGCAGATGACACCAAGCTGGGAGCAGGTGTTGATCTGTTAGAAGGTAGAAGGGCTCTGCAGAGGGACCTTGACAGGCTGGACAGATGGGCAGAGTCCAACAGGATGGCATTCAACAAATCCAAGTGCCGNTCAGTTTAGGAAAGATGTTGAATTGCTGGAGCATGTCCAGAGAAGGGCAATGAGGCTGGTGAGAGGCCTTGAGCACAAGCCCTATGAGGAGAGGCTGAGGGAGCTGGGACTGTTTAGCCTGGAGAAGAGGAGGCTCAGGGGAGACTTCATTGCTGTCTACAACTACCTGAAGGGAGGTTGTAGCCAGGAGGGGTTTGGTCTCTTCTCCCAGGCAACCAGCACCAGAACAAGAGGACACAGTCTCAAGCTGCGCCAGGGGAGGTTTAGGCTGGAGGTGAGGAGAAAGTTCTTCACAGAGAGAGTGGTTGGCCATTGGAATGGGCTGCCCAGGGAGTCGCCATCCCTGGAGGTGTTCAAGAGGGGATTGGACGTGGCACTTGGTGCCATGGTTTAGATAGGCATGAGGTTTAGGGTGACAGGCTGGACTCGATCATCTTTGAGGTCTCTTCCAACCTTGTTGATTCTATGATTCTATGATTCTATGAAAGATCTAGCACTAAGTTTTTATGGGGTTCTCCAATAAAGCCCAATAAACTCCAAGAAAAAGGTGGCAAATGGCTTGAAGTATATTAGAGTCCTATGAGGAAATGAATTAATGTTTCCTCTTTAAGTGTGAAATTTCGGTATATCATCTCATATTTCTGGTTTAGAGTTCAGTTAATATGTGTTAGTGACAAAGAAAACTTACAGGGGTTTGAGTACATCTAGAAGATGATCCTATCGGAACGGGCTGCCCAGAGAGGTTGTGGAGTCTCCTTCTTTGGGGAAATGCAAAACCCTTCTGGATGCATTCCTGTATGACCTACTCTAGGTGACCCTGGTCTGGCATGGTGGTTGGACTAGATGATCTTTAGAGGTTCTTTTCAACCCCTAATGATCTGTGATTATGTGTAATGCCTAAATAACAGACCTTGAGTAGCCATAGATTATCAGATTACCCTTATTTCTCCTATTTCCAGTTTCTTAGCTAGTTTATATGGCTCTCTTTCATGTAGCTTTCAACTGGACTACTTCTAGATATTTATTTCTTTATTTTTCTCTTTTGGTAATTGAAGTTCAAACACAGAGATTATTTTTTCTTTCTTTTTTGCTTTAAGTGTAATTGGCTCTTTCAATATACCTTTCAGCTCTTAGTAATGCTATTATCTGAATTGAAATTTTCCTCTTACCTCTTACGGCTTTTCTTGGCATGTGTTTTATGAATATTACATGAATTACATATTATGAATCTGTTTCTAATTTTGTTTTGTCCCACTTTGCTGCCAAACAGTGTTTTGTTTGCCCTCATACCAAAGGAAACAAGATGGCGGCCACACCTAAGGTAGGTGAAGCTAGCAGACTTTAGGTAACAGACATCTTTGGATAACAAGACAGTGTAAATGTGTTTATCACAAATGTGTTTATCACAAATACTTAGAGACATTAATAAGCCATCAGAAAACTGGTCAAAATATAATTGTTTCAATACAGGAATACTAAAAGTTTAACTTTGACTATGTGGAGTGAAAAGTAGAGAGAAGAAATGTTTCCTTTACTTTCTGATTTTAAAAAATGGTACATATGTACGGATAGAAACAGTGATTTGCTAGCCATCTCCATTGCTCACAATAATGCTGTATCGCATTGATACAAGAATAAACATTCTCTTATTTATTTTGGCTCTTCTTGCTTGCTACAGAGGCTCTTAACTAAACACAAATTGCTAATGATATGAATTATTTGAACTAATTATGTAATGCCTAAATATAAAATACAACTGTAGACTTACACACTTCACATCTTTTTCATGTACATAGTCTTAGCAGTTACCTCAAGCTCTCACAAAGATGTTTCATGAGTTGCTCAGGATTGTATTGTATCATACAGTCTTTTCTTGTACTTCTGTAATCAAAGATGGTTTTGAAAACTGGAGACATCTTTGTACTCAAGAACAGAATTATGTTATTCTTTTCCACTTCCCCACTTCTTGATATGTATGCTTTGTTTATTCATTTATTCCTGCCTTCCCCCCCTCCCCCATTAATAATTTATATCCTAAACAAAACTATTAGGATGATCTGACAAATCATAGATGATTTGTGCATACAAGTTTGCTTATTGATTAATTTGTTTTCACACGTTGGTTTTCTGCATTTAACAGATACAGAGAGACAGTGCATAAGGCATCCACTGAATACTCTTGGCCAGGTCATCAATTTACCTTTCAGTGGGACAATCTGCAAATTTTACTTTATCGTTCAGTGTAAGGCAGTAGCTTTTCTTAGTACTGTTCTGAAGATGTGGGTTTAACAAAATGTCAGAAGAGAGAACTAAATACAAAAACTAGCAAAAATTGGATAGGAGTTTTAGTGTCAGTTTTGTTTTACTTATGATTCTGAACAAGAATTATAATATTCACATGAAATGTTACACTTCCTCCACGCATTCTGCCAAGGTTGTTTTTTTCCCTGAAAATTTTATGTATATTGAATCATTATTTTATTCTCTGGATCTCTATTCTTTCTTCATTTTTAAGTGGTTTGAATCACACAGTTAGGATGAACATTATGTGTGTGTGGGTTTCTACCCACATCTCACAGGAAGAGCAGTGAAACTCAATATAGGTAAGAGTGTATTGGTGAAGGCAGAGCATTGTTTCCAAACTCATTAAGGTTTCAAGTCAATACACTCTTGAAGGAACTGAGAGTGCTCCTGTCCTTGTGCTGTGGTGGAGAGGAAAAAAAGGCTATTGAACAAATTAGTAGTGGTATAGAAATAGGGAAAGTGTTGACAGAATGTGGTATTTGTTGTGCCTTGGCAAGAAATATCTACTCCACACTGAAAAATATAATGTGATACAGGAAGATGAAGGAAAAAAATTAAAATTAAACAAAACTAGCATACTCAGCAAAATGAACAAAGGGGTTTTTATATAAAGTGGTAACAGCAGTTTTTGGCATGACATGTCCCTAATATATGCTTCAGACTTTGCTTCAGTTATTATGCTATTACCAAGGTGATGAGATTTTTTGAGAAATGTTTTCTGAGCCCCAACTTACAATGTGACAAGTGTCAAATATGTTTAAAATTGGCTTCTGTACAATGTTCCCTTGCAACTTAGAAAATATGCTTCAGTGTGAACTGACAGACTCTAACCTACAGTATTGACCCTATTCAGCAACAGAAACAGATGGTAACTTCATGGATTGCTAACTGATCAGGCAGTTGGGACACAGCAGCAGGGAGTTTTTAACTTGAATTTTTGTAGTAGGTGAAACAGTTACATTTTTAGTAAGAAACTCTAATTAATCAGTAGTTGGCATTTCAGTAAGCTAACAAAACTGGTTTCATTAGGGATCACTTTCTGTCTCCCTGCCCCTAAGGAAAGCTCTATTAGCTAGTACTTTCAGTAGAAGCTATTATTTTCTTTTTCTGTGAGAGTATGGTAGCAGCACTACTCTCTTAATGTTTGTGATGATTAGCAAAGTCATCACGAATAAAATGCTTCTTTCTTTTCCTTACTCCCTGGTTTGTATTCCTGTCACACGTTTGTCTATGTGTGATATTATGGAGTCTATTTCATTGAATAATTTAACATTAAGTTGTAGTTATGTTTTTCTCTCTCTGCTAAGCTTACAAACTCCCTACCTAACTTACTAAGTCCAGAGAAGCCAGTCGGCCCAAGATTTGTTGTTTCACATGCAAGTATAAGAAATATTTGTGTTTTCAAGGAACATCTTTATAAAGGACGGGAAATCATGTGTGTGGCTCAAATTTGTTAGGAGAACGTTTGGGATACGGGGACCTTGGCATTTGGCCCTCTCCGGGCTTTGGGGCCCGGGAGGATCCCTGGCGGGACTTTAGGACCCTGGGGACTCAGAGAGACAGTTTAGAACCCCGGAAGCAGAGACACGGTTTAGATCCCGGGAGATTGCATCGGGTACCACTGTCGAAGCGGGGCGGATGGCTATTGTTAGCAACAGTGTGAAACTGTGAAAGACGTCACACTGTGGTGGGCAAAAAGAACTGCTTGGGAATGTGCTAGGGAGAGGTCACCGCTTGCCGTGAGGAGTCGCTGCTAGAGGAAAGCTATTTTGCAAGGGAGGCCAATGTGAAGATTCTGTTGCTGAGAAGCCAGCAGCTAGAGACCGGGACCGTCGAGAGCCGCCGCCTTGCCCTGCCGCCTTGCCCTGCCGCCTTGCCCTGCCCGCACGCCACCCTTGCTCGCCTCATCCTCACTTGACCACCGCGGTATGTGTATCTGCAGCCTCTCAAACCAGCTTCTCACATGACTCCGTTTGAGTCTTCTATTTCCGAGAGTGTTAAGTTAGTCACATTTAAGATCCAACTGGGCAGCACGGACAAACTGAAATACAGGAGAGTTTAACTTCTGCCAAATTACCCACCGTTGGACCGTGACAACCTTCTCTCGTCAATTTTTCCCGTGGCTGTGATTAATTAAAGTTTGCTACAGAAAAAATACCTGTGGTAGATTCCATAAAGGGGATAGAATATGAAGGAAATACTGCCATTAAATTTAGCCAAAAAACCGCATAAAGGTGGAATGAAAGCAGTACTCTGATAAATAATAACAGATTGGTGAACAGTAAGAAAACAGCATGCAGACTTGGTTTTCATAAAGGAAGAATTGAGAATTTCCCCGTTATTCTGCCCCTTTTTATGAGTCCTGAAGGTTGTTCCCGTGATAAGACACTGGGATACTATTTCAGATTATAGTACTATTAAGCTTTCATTTTGAAGAATGATAGATGATATTATGGATAAAAGGTAGAAAGGCAAAAAATGTGTTCTTAAAATGTGCAGCTAATTTTTCTGTTAGATCAGGTGTCAAGACCTACATTTATCTTGTCAACCTGAACTTAAGCAAAGACATTGAACATATTGACCTGATTATCTGACACTTTAAATTGGCCAAAAGTGAAAATTCTAAACTCCACTTGTGTATTGTTTTTAAAATAACAGCATTTTAAAATAATGTGTATATTACTTAACTGTTTACAAGTAAATGTTTTTTTCTATAGGCTTCTAAAGTTTTGACTGACTGCTTTCTGCCTTTCATACCTCTGCAGTGTGAAAATCAGAGATGTGTTACATAAAGCAGTACACAAAACATAAAATGTATAAACCATTACAGGCAAGACCTTGGGCTGGAGAAGCTGTAAGTGCTGACATACGCAGTGTTTTAGCGATTTTCTAAGACTGCAATTGCATGAAACGGCCAGAAACTTTAAAAAAATAAGAATAGTAGATTGCTTGGGGTTTTTTTTCTTTATATTTGCAATTTATGACACTTTCTTGTAATGGAACAGGAAATTGCCTGTGAAATACTTTACAATTTAATGTACAATTTTATGTATCCGTTTCTTGCTATAAAAGTAATTACTGCTTTCTGTCATCCCATGTTAGTTCTCATCCTTACTTTTGTGTTTATTTTAAGAAACATTCTTGTGGCCCATCTCTGGAATTGAAAGATTTTCATACAATTTGTTGTAGCACATTATGCAATTCTAAGTATGTATCCAGTAAGCTTAAATTGAGAAACTACTCATGCTATGTTCTTTGAAGTCACAAAAGAGATACAAATATTTTCCATGCCTACTCTGAGAGCCTACAGTGAAAAGGTGCATGAAAAAAGGCCTTAGCCAAAGTAAATTTTCAGGTATTAAAGTGATCCTTCCATAGAAATAGTTACAGACAAAGCAATTTGCTTTGGTATTGTGTCTGGTTTTCAGGTGTAACGTGATTGGTACATCTACAGCAGTTTCCATCGATTTAATTTGTATTATATAGTTTTAAAAATATTGTGTGTCTTTTTTTTTTTAGAGATTTTTTGTTTGTTTGTAATGAAGAAGAAAGATATCTATTAAAAATAGAGTTTAAAAAAATCATTGGCACTACTAATGACATAAATACATAGTACCAAAAATATTTTTAATTTGTTTTTTGCTAAATTTCAAATGATAGAGGATCTATCCTGTAAACAGTCATTACACTAACACACATGAAAATACACAAAATAAAAGCAAATGTTGCCAATTATATTGGAGTGCCGAGAAAATAAAAATAGATACCTTTTTAAAAAAAAAGTGTGAATAATGTGTTGTGTAACTACTTAATGTATTGTCTGCAGAAATGATCCTCTACATTCTTTTTTTCCTTAAAATCTCCATCAGTCACAAAAACATATATTAAAGATGTGTTAGGTCTATTGACGCCTCCAAGTCCTTTTTATAGGCACTAGAATAATGCCCACTGTTGAGATTACAAAGCATTTATCAGAAACTTAAAACCTTAGTGTCTATGAGTAAATAGTAGTTAAACTTCCAAAACCATTTTTCATAAGTAGGGAAATAAAATGCAGATGATAAATGATACTACTTTTAATGGGGACAGGAAGAGAGAAAAATGTAGACGGGAATAGATTACATTTGTCAACCTAATAGAATAGTAAAAAGTTGTTGCTCATAGTGTGGCTTGTTTCAAAGAGTTGTAAATAAAATATTTAGTACTTTAAATGATAGTTACAATATCTAACAGTGAAAAGAGTACTTTCATCTTAATTATGCATAATTTTTGCTTTTGTATGGACACTGCAAATTTTCTAGATGCCCTATCTACTCAATCAGTGGTTCTGAATTTGTTAATGTTACCAGCAATAGAATTTCTAAAATTGTTTTGACAGAAGTACATATATTTCTAAATTACCGTTCTACAGTGTCAGAGTGATATTCAAAGCACATCAAAATCCTGATGTGTTTACTGGGATTCAACACTACCATGTCTACTTTGTCTACTCAGTAAGTAGTTTTGCTATAAGTTATTTGGAATTCCTCCTGCTACTTATAAATATGAAGAAAAGAATTTGGATTTTTTAAACATTGAAATATCTGTATTACTCAGTGTGAATATTATTTATTCATTGGTGCTGTTTCAGTGATAGAACTGTCATTTGAGAGCAAGTCAGTCTAACTCGTTGCTACAAAGGATGCTAAAAATCAGTATTTTGTGAAGAAAAGTTACAGTGTGCATGTACTTATTACGTCTTAAAATTGTCTTTGATATTCCTCCGAAATGAAGTAACACTTTTAACATTTGCATAAAAAAAAACAAAATACAAAACAAAACTGATGCCTTTTGGGAGAAAACCCTAGGAAAGCTTCTATGTGCATCAAAGATTTCATGTAAATTAATGATTGTTTGAGGAAGCAGAAATTTCTTAATTGTGGTAATTACTTTAGATGATCTAATGCCTTGAATAATTATTTCCTGCAGGACCATGTTTACAGAGGACCTGCTAAGGGTTTATGCTGCCAGTTTTCCAATCTACCTTAGTAGTATTTTGGTTTTCTTGTAAATCTGAAAATTCTTGCTTTCACTTTCTGTAGTTGCATGATGAATAACTCTTGCTTATTCATGCAGTTTCCCTTGGCTAAGTGACTCTCAGTAGAGAAAATTTCTTACTAATGATGGCATAGTCTTATGTATTCTGTGAAATTGCTTCAAAATATAGTTGCCATAAAAAAACGGGGTACAAAAATAAAACACATTTAGTGAAGTCCTTAAAAATACATGTTGATTTTTATGTTATTTTAGGAATAAGTTCAAATCTGCATGTGTTTTGGGGGTTTTCTTTGTAGAATGAATATTTTATAATATTGTTTTCTATCCCATAAAGAAACGTTGTGGAGACTGTCCATATATCTCTACATAGCAGGTCATATCCAAATACAGAAATTAAACTTAAACTTCAATATTTAGGAAGTATTAAAAAGAATACTTAGCTTGGCTTTTAAATTTATGCATAGATTTACCAAATAAAATCAGTATAAATTAGAAGTATGTAGAATTCACACAACTACTTCACTGAGGGATTCCAGTGTCCTGACTCCCGTTTGCCATGCTAAACAGTTAATCTTATTTTTTTGCACTAGGACTTCCTGCTGAACAAGATGTTATTCACCTGAAAACAGCAATAGAAATAGAAATCTGACCATAAGGCAGATTTTTCTTCCATGATATATGTCAGTTATCTTTACAGAAAAAAATGAATAAGTAGTGTGTAAGTGACAACACACTACACAAGGGTCATGTGTACAAAATCATAAAACTATTTCGATTGGAAAAGTCCTCTAAGTTCATCGAGTCTAACCATTGACCTAGCACCACCAGGGCCATTAAACCATGTCCCTAAATGCCATTCTTGAACGCATTCAGGCATGGTGACTGCACAACTCCCCTGGTTAACCTACTTCAATGTCTGACCACTTTTTCCGTAAACAAATTTTTCCTAATACCCAATCTAAATCTTCTCTGGCACAATTTCAGGCAATTTCCTCTTATCCTATGAGCGGGAGAAAAGACTGATCCGTACCTCACTATAACCTCCTTTCAGGTAGTTGTAGAGAGCAGACTAAACAATTCCAGTTCCTTCAGTCGTTCCTTGTTAGACTTCCTCTCTAGAACTTTCACCAGCTTTGATGCCCTTCTCTGGACATAATTCAGCAACTCAGTGTCTTTCTTGTAGTGGAGGGTCCAAAACTGAACACAGTGCTTGAGGTGTGACCTCACCAGTGCCAAGTACAGGGCACTATATGCTCAAGAGCTTTGTTTCTGAAATAAACACTTGTGGTGGTAGGCCATGACACATGGCCCAGTACAAATCCAGACAGGCGCTAAGATGTCTAGACAGGTCCTTTCTCTCCCCTCCTTCCTGCCANCTGCTTTGCTCAGATCCGCCTTACTCAAATCTGCCTTGCTCAAGCCTTGCTCACATCTGCTGAAGTCTCTCCTCACTTCAAGCCTTGTCGTCTCAAGTGTCCTGCCTTGCTTTGCGTGCCTGGTCCAGAGCCCTGGGATAAAGCCTGAGCCTCGAACTGGATTACAAACCGACAGTTTCTGGAGCCTGTCAGCAGAGAGAGTGAGCTAGGGACCATCTCCATATTCCCACTCTAATCCTCGTGAGTAAACCCTGGCCTGCTCATGTTTTCCTAAGGATTATTGGTTGGCCTGTGGTTTATAAGCTATTTGTGTCATAGCTTTTTCCACTCTCTGAACTCTCTAAATTGTGTCCAAATTGCCACAAGCATCCTGGAAGAATTCACGACCGAATAGAACTTGTAAATAATTCTATCAGTTTTTGTACATAGTTTTGGGGTGGGGTTTTTGGGAAAATAAAAATAACTATATTTTATAATTCCTGCCTCGTTAATTTAATCCAAACTAATACAACACTGAATTTGTTCTTTCCCAAATGTTGTCTGGTTTTTTTCTACTGCTACAGGAGATAGCTTATGTGTGACTTTCTGCAGTAAATCAGTAACTATTCAATTTCTGCCTGTGTTCTCAGAAGTCTGATATTCTTACAACTTCATTGTGTGCTAAACTGAGTGAGACTTTTTGATATCTTAAGCATGATGTTCAAATGTTTCTAAATAAAACATATTACAGCTAGCAAATAAGTTTTAATTAATCCAAGATATATAAATTATTTGAAATACCACAAAGGCTGTTGTCTTCAGAGCAGTTGTACAGGGAAATGTTTGTTTCGCTAAAAGCTGAAGTGTGGTTGAGAGAGGTTTTTGTTTAGGATCTACAGTGTTAATACTGCTTATAGTTTTCATTTATTATTACTGCTTCAGGAAGCAGCTGACTATTGTTTTGCTCCTATGCTATATGTGATTAACATCTAGTAACATGATTTGCCATTTTGTCCATCATCTCTTAGGCAGAACATAAAGAGTTTGCATAGCAGAGAACAGATAAAATGACTGGATGATTCTCTTGGGCCCCCTGGTCTGTTTGTCTCATGGTTGAGGACTCTTGTATACTTATGTCTGAAATTTCAATAGGCCTCTGGTCTGTAACAAGTGGTCACTGATCTTTCATTCATTTCCTCCTTGTATTTGGGTGGCGAGAGCTGTTTTGAGTTCTCGGAAGGACAGTCTTGCCACATTGTCTTCTGATACTCATAGCTGGATCGGTTTCATAGCCTGTGTGTCCTTGAGGGAGAGAGGTAAGAGTGATTCAAGATGTACTGCTGAAAATGGAAAACAACACCACAGGTATTTTGTCACATTGTAAATATACTTTTCTCTATTTAAGTTGCCTGCAAGGTTTTCAACAAAGAGCCTACTTAGGTTGCAATTGTGGTCTCTGATGCAATATATTCTAGAAGAGAATGAAGAATCTAGTTTTTTTGGGTTTTTTTACTGCTTTCTGAATGTTAATGCTTTAGTATGCTACAGTGTTGAGGAGCTGCTTTTTTGGGTGAACTTGTAACTTCCTATGTGTAGAGGCTAAACTTACGCTGTGTAGTGGTGTCAAGAACTATCAGTTTTATGAATGATGTAAAGACAAAACAACCTGTGGTGGTTTTTTGTTTGTTTGCTTGTTTGTGGGGGGTTTTTTTTGTGTGTGTGTTGTTTTTATTTTTTTGTGTTTTTTTTCTTCTAAAATTTAACTTGATCTTGACAAACAGGAGAAGGCCTCATTAGAGTTTCAAAAATGAGTAGTTATGTTCTTGTCAACTTTAGATCTTTTTGCTGTAGTCTCAAACTTTATGAAACATGCCAAAATAATAATTTTAAAAAGCATGTCCCTCATGTGGAATTTTTTTGTCTTGCCTCACTAATTTTTGGCACTTAAAGATTAATAAGATTTGTTTCTGTATTTAACAATAATTTTAAAATAAAGGCTAACTGATTAAGTTACTTTCTGAAATCAGAGTATAGGGTAACACTAGTTTTGTCCTAGTGGTAGCACTGCTGTGAGTAAAAATTGATATTTGCATATCTAACCATGGGATATCAATTGTTTTTCAGGCTTTTTTCATATCAGGTTGAAATGAATTGTTTTCTGTGCACTTGTCTGCGCAGAACTATCTGTTCTCCAGATTAATCTGGGGTGGAAGGATCTAGGTAGCAGACAACTGTAAACTTACCCAATATAGTCCTATGACAGGGATTCAAAAACTCAATTAATTTGCAACATCTGCAAAAATATTGAGCCTAACTTCTGTTAACTGCTGTGAAGCTGAGCTACCTGGCAGTTGGGTATTTATGAAAGGAAGTGATCTAAAAGCTGGGCACAAGGTATGACTATACCTTTCAGGTACTTAAGGAGTTTTTTGGTCTTCAGGAGACAGCACATGAAAGTAATGATGTTTGGCAATGAGATTCTTTCATTAGGATTGAGCTACTTGAAGGTCAGATTACTGTTTTTTAAAACAATATTCCTATTTTAAAGTGCAATTTGTAAATGGAATAAAAAAAATATTGCTATGGTACTTGTCTTTCTTGATTTTTAAAAGTCAGAGTAATGCTGAAACATCATTTATGTGAAAACAGTGTGGCACAACTAAAATGCATGAAAAAACTGAAACAGAGTACCAGAATGTCCTCTACAGTGAGCCAGCTGTAGAAGGCCTTAGGCTTCCCAGAAAATTGTACATCAGTTAGGCAAAGAGTAAAGGAAGGAAGGGACAGACGTTGGGAGAATTAGCTTAGTATATAAAGAAAAAAAAAGAGAAAATAATATGAATTTTTTTAAAACATCACAGGGAACGTTTATGTATTTTGTAAGAGGAAATAAAAATTATTATGTTAGGTTAACTTAGTCTTCTAAAAACAACGTAGGTGGGGAAAACATGTGCCAGGTTTTTTGACAGAATTGGTCAACATCAGAGGAGCTCTTAAATTTTTTATAGATGAATGAATATCTGCAAATTTTGGCCTCCTGATGATTGTTATAAATCAGAAATAAAATACATTTGAAGAAATTTAGGAGCTTGGCCTATTTTTTAAAAATATATTGTAGTTGATAAAGGTCAGCTTTTAACTGGTGTTACTTTTCTTTGGTTATAAAGAGGGATTAAATCTCTGAGGTTCCACAGCTTCTTTATACTAGTGTAATTGTTGCCTCTGACAGGAGCTCTTGCAGCTGCTTGCTAAGCTTGACAGGGAATTGATTTGGTCACAAAGTAAGCTAATAAAATTAAAAAGAAGCCTTTAAGCCAGATTATTTCTTAAATGTAGCTCGTTGTTTGGGTACATGAATACTGCTGCTAGCAAACACAGCAATACGGGAATGCAATGGGAAAGTTCAAGAAAAAGGGTCTAAGATTTGCACGTGTTGGCATAAAGTGAGCTGAGCCCTCAGGCAACGTTAGCATTCTGATAGGGAATATATATTTTGAAATTTCATATGTTTGTCTGCTTTTCTGCCTTTTTGTATACGCTGTGTCAGGGAACATAACCAGCACTGCGTATAAATTAACATTCTGGGCTGTTTGTCGCTAATTTTAGTCAGAAACCTTACACTCACCTTCTTTTGAAGCATCTGAGAGATCATTGTTACAGAAAAAAAAAAGAAAATACAGTAATCAAATTTAACATAGGAGTTTCAGTCATAGTAGAAGACAAGTATATCGCTGCTGTATAGGAACACAGATTTATTTTTCTTGCAGAACTAAATAGCTGTTTTCAAATGCTCTGAAGGAGTGTTATACTCACACACTGGTGTGCTCTTCAAATTATCTGATATGTTTTGTTTCACTTTGCCATCATGAGAATTATTTTTCCCAGTTTGAATACTGAAATTACCTTGCTGAATAACCAATAGTTCTCACAGTAGCAATTTCTTTACACTGAGATTTTACCATGATTAAACCAGAAAATTAATTAGATTATTTTCCTCATTTGTATTTCATATCCCAGTGGGTGGTTCACATTTGTGTTCACACTGTTTTCTATGTTTGTAGGTTGAAATGTATAAATCTTTGGCAATGAGGCCTCAGGTGAAGCCAATAACAACTTTGTTATCCTTCCTTCAACTGCGTTTTTTGCTCAGGTTTCATAGAAAATGTGACATTTACTTGCATAGGATTACTTACTAATGTTGCCCTTCATAAACAAGGATGCCATGTTAGCAGTCCTTTCACTGCACTCTGATTTTCTCTGTTAAAGGCTTATTTAAATAGCTAAACTGGAGAGGAAGAGGATGAAGTTATGTTGGTAACTTTCTTCCTGGTACAGGAAGTATGTTCCCGTTTCCGTAATGCAAGATCATCACCTTGCTTA
>VXBD01004261.1:39008-62667 GCA_013399975.1 Indicator maculatus | reverse complement strand
GGGAGGGGGGGGGGGAAGGGCGAGGGGAGCTGGGGAAGGGGGAGGGAGGTGGGGAAGGGCGAGGGGAGCTGAGGAAAGGCGAGGGAGCTGGGGAAGGGCGAGGGGAGCTGCAGCGGGGCAAACAGAGCTGGAGCAGGGCGAGCAGAGCTGGGGCAGGGCGTTGGGTCCATTCCCATCCCCCAGGCAGACAGAAGCATCTCACCCTGCCTGCAGGAACCCCCCACGCACGCCGCCCGTGTCGCTGCAGGGGATAAACCCTTCCTGCGAAGCAGTTTGGGTTTGTGTTTAGCTGCAACCAACTTCACGACCCTCCCTCCCCTCCCCCTACCGACACTTGAGTGGTTTTTTGAGAGCTATGAGTCCCAGCTGGCCAGAGGGGGTGGCTTAGTGGGACAGAGGGAGCGGGGCCAGCGTCCACCCTGCTGCACAAAATGCTGACTCAGCGACNAAAAGTGGGGGTTGGGGTTTTTGGGGGGGGGGGGGGGGGGCGGGAAGTGATGAAGATGCTGCGATGAAAAAGGCGCCGGCGCCGTGGGCAGGGCCGGGGGCAGGCAGCAGCTGGCCGCTGATGGGAGCAGGGCAGCTCCCGCGGCTGCAGAAATTCCCTCCCGGCGTTTGTCGGTCACTGGGACGACTGAGGACTGGAGCAGGGATCTGCCTCCAGCTCCTCTCCCTGCCTGGAGCTTTCTGCTGAGGTCAGCTCAGACCTGAGACAGCTCAGACCTGAGACCTTCGGGGATGGGGAAGCTGAGGTCAAGTTGTGATGTTCATGACAGGCTGGAAGGAATTGCTGCTCCCTGGCTTGGATCACAAACTGTGGCCAGCAGGAGCTGGGAAATGATCTTCAGGTTGCAACAGCTGATCCTTCAGGCCCCTTCCAACCTTACATTCAGCCCTGTACTCAGCACTGGGGAGGTCACACCTTGAGTGCTGGGTTCAGTTTTGGGCCTCTCACTTCAAGGACATGAAGAGGCTGGAGCAGGTCCAGAGGAGGGCAGTGAGGATGCTGACAGGTCTTGAACACAAGCTCTATGGGGAGTGGCTGAAAGAGTTGAGGTTGTTCAGCCTGGAGAAGAAGAGGCTGAGGGGAGACCTTCTGGCTCTCTGCAACTCCCTGAAAGGAGGCTGGAGCCAGGTGGGGGTTGGGCTCTTCTCCCAAGGCACAAGTATGATAGGCCAAGAGGAAATGGCCTCAAGTTGCACCAAGGGAAGTTCAGGCTAGACATGAGGAACAATTTCTGCACTGAAAAGGTCACCAGGCACTGCCCCAGGCTGCCCAAGGATGTGGTGAGTCACCATCCCTGGAGATGTTTAAAAGCCATTTGGATGAGGAGCTCAGGGACATGGCCTAAGAGTTGTGTACAGGGAGACAGAATCATAGAATGGTCCAGGCTGGAAAGGATCTCCAAAAGCTCATCCAGTCTGACTCCCCTGCAGGGACATCCCCAACTACATCAGGTTGCCCAGGGCCTCACTGAGCCTCACCTTGAATGTCTCCAGGGATGGAGCCTCAACCACCTCCCTGGGCAACCTGTTCCAGTGTTCCACCACCCTCATAGTGAAGAACTCCTTCCTGATATCCATTCTAAATCTGCTCTGCTCTAGTCTGAAGCCATTGTTCTGGTCCTGTCCCTGCAGGCATTAGCAAGCAGTCTCTCTCCAGCCTTCCTGTACCCCCTTCAGGGGGTATTATGTCTCCCTGGAGCCTTCTCTTCTCCAGGCTGAACACCCCCAGCTCCCTCAGCCTGTCCTGAAGCAGAGCTGCTCGACCCCCCTGAGCATTTTCCTGGCCCTCTGGACCTGCTCCATGTCCTTCCTATATTGTTACATTACGGTTGGACTTGATCTCCAGGTCTTTCTCAAGCAGCTTCTGCTCTGCTCTCTATGCATGATGGCCTTTCACACCTCCTGTGGCCACCATGCCCTGTGGGAGGCAGCAGGGTGAAGAGCAGATTGCTCCCTTCTGCACAGAGCTGTGGGATGGACACCACCACCACAGCTGCAAACCCACCCCCAGCATGCTGGAAATAAATGATGTCCCACAGCTGTCCTCAAGTCCCCCCAGTTCCCTCCCTCTGCAGGGACAGGCTGTTTCCAAAACTGATGGCAGCAGCAGTTTGTCACACAGGAGGCCAAGGAGGTGGCAGGAGAGACACAAGCCCTAAAGAATCCTGGGGTCAGAGTGGGTTTGGTTGGATCATGGAGTTCAAGCCTGAACCCAGCACTGCCCCAGGGCACCACCAACCCCTGGCCCTCAGCACCACACCTCCACAGTGCCAAAACCCCTCCAGGGATGGGGACTCCACCACTGCCTTGGGCAGCCTGGGCCAGGCCTTGACAGCCCTCAAGGAGAAGAAATTTTTCCTCATGTCCAACCTAAACCTGCCCTGGGGCAACCTGAGGCCATTTCCTCTTGTCCTGTCCCTTGTTCCTTGGCAGAAGAGTCCAACTCCCACCTGGCTCCAGCCTTCCAGGGAGTTGTAAAGAGCCAGAAGGTCTCCCCTCAGCCTCCTCTTCCCCAGGTCCCTCAGCTGCTCCTCCCCAGCCCTGTTCCCCAGACCCTTCCCTCCACTCCCTCCCTGCTCTCAGGCACACCAGATCCCTCCACCCCACGGAGTCAGCTCAAAGGAAAACAAGTGGCAGCTGAAACCAGGCCAAGCTGATCCAATCCATCTGTGTTAACTGAACACCAAAGGCTGCTGGATGTGGAAGGCCAAGGCCATGCCATGGAGCACACACATGGCTGCACAGCAGGTGGCTGGCAGCTCCTCCAGCCTTCCTCCCCTCCCCACACTCTGCTCCTCACAGCATCCTGCCGGAGGATGTGGAGATGCTGTGGGTCACGCTCAGCCCTTTGGAGGCCAGATGCTTTCCACCTTGCAGCACAGCTTCTCCCCCCTGCACCAGCAGCAGCAGCAGGGGCAGAGGCTCCAGATGGGCAGCACAGGGAAGGGAATTGGCTGCTGGATGATGTCCCAAAGTCACTCGGGGGAGGTCCCCGGCTGGGTACTGCGTAACGGCGACGTCACGGGGCCCTCGGCTTTGGCAAGGACTTCAGACTGCTCTGAGAGGTGTGGAGGCAATGGGTGGGGTGAGCCTTGAGGACTGGAGTGGCAAAAGCTGCTGGGGTCCTGTCTCAGAGGGGTGGTGGCCTTGCAGAGCCTTCACACAACACGCTGCAGGCAGAAGCTCCTCCACGGCAACACCAGCAGCAAGCTGCCCCCCAGCCCTCGCTGGGCAGCCCAAGGGCTCTCACCCAGGAGGTGGAATCAAGTGTCCAGACAGCCTCCCCACTGCTGGAATGAAGCAGCTGCTGTAGAGCAGTGCCACATCCACTCTTCTGAAATGCTGAAAGAGGGCTTCCCAAAGGAGCCTGGGACTTTTCTGACCTCACCAGACAAAGACCTGAGAACCAGCCAGCAGACCTCCCTCTGGCCCAGCAGAGAGAAGCTCTTGGATGGGGTGAGAGGGGTTAGGAAGGTTCCACCTTACACTATAGCAAAGACTTCTCAGCTGCACTGAGCCCACAGCAACCCAGAGAGAGGAGCAAAACAGAGCACAACTCAGTCTGGGCAAGTCCCACTTTGGAAAGCACTTGGAGAGGTTTCCACGCCTCAAGTTTGCAGCAAATCACAGGGAAGCCCTCCCCCACCTCCTGCCAAGAAGCTGCTCAAGCCATAGCTTAGAGTATCAAACAACTGCTCCAGTGTTAGCTTCTGCCTCTGGATTTCCAGTCAGCTTTTCCCCACACCCTGAACCTCAGCCCCACTTTGCCAGCCCCACGCCAGGCACGGAGGTTTCCAGGTGCTCCCAGTGAGGTCAGGGAAGTGATCTCCCCATGGCTCCTGGGGGGGAAGGGGCAGGGGTGCTACAGAGCAGAAATCACCTGCTACAGGAGGGCAACCCCCAAATTCCCTAGGCCTAGAAGGAAGGGGGGGAGGGGTCCTCTGTCAGTGCTTAAGGCAAGAGACCTATCGGAGATCCATCAGGACCACATCTCTCTCAACCACTGACACATGGTTGCAGGTCTGGAAGAAAGGAAAAGAGAAAGAGAAGAGGTTACTGAGATGTTCCCAAAGCTCAGGTGAGTCTCCTCTGACACAACCTGCAGCCAGCATCCTTCTCAGAGCAGCCCTCCTAGACCTGGAGCATGTCCTGCCTGGTGCCACACAGTGAGCATGGCAGGACCCAAACCCAGCTCTCTGCCTTCTCTCCAACACGAACCTGGAGCTGCTTCTGCAGAGCACTGCCCTGCTCCCACCTCCACCACAGACCCACAGAATGACCTGGGTTGGAAGACACCTTAAAGATCATCTACTTCCAGCCCTCTGCCGTGGGCAGGGACACCTGCTCACCAGCCCAGGTTGTTCAAGGCCTCCTCAAACACTGGCCTCAAACATTTCCAGACAAGAGCTGTCCACAACTTCCCTGGGCAACCCACTCCAGTGTCTCACCACCCTCCCGGTAAAGAACTTATTCCCACTGTCCAATCTAAACCTACCCTGCTCCAGTTTCAGACCATTGCCCCTTGTCCTACCTCCACAGGCCCTTATCAAGTCCCTCTCAGCTCTCCTGTAGCCCCCTTCTTGGTGCCACCTGTGCTAACTGCTCAGAAACCTTTGGCACCCCAGCTCTGGAGAGAGCCAAGCCACTGCCCACAGCCTGCCACCTCCCCACAGAGATAAACTCAAGTGAA
This sequence comes from Indicator maculatus, assembly GCA_013399975.1. NCBI lineage: Eukaryota > Metazoa > Chordata > Aves > Piciformes > Indicatoridae > Indicator > Indicator maculatus. The sequence continues at coordinate 57,971 of VXBD01004261.1, read as the reverse complement.
GTGTCCAAGGCAGCCCTCCAGCCCCCCCAGTGCCCTGTGGGGTGACTCACTGTGAAGAGAGGAGGGTCTTTGGGGTGGGGGTGGAATCCTTTCTGCCGACAGGAGGAGATCTCCTGCAGGCCATGCTCTGTCAGCTTGAAGAAGCCTGTCCTAGAGCAAAGAAGAGAGGCTCTGTGCAGCCCAAGCCTCTGCAAACAGCCTGAGGCTGCTCATCTCCAGCAAGAGCAGAAGATTGCCTGCCTGGGACACTGCTCTCCACAGCCCTGTGGCTGCAGACAGGTCTCCTACCACGGGTGGGTAACCACAGTCCAGGCAGGACCTCCTCCCTCCCCAGCTCAGAGGAGCTGCCAAGCCACAGTGCTGCCCTGGTTACACCTTGCTTGTGGGACTTGGCTGCTCACTCCCAGCAGGGGACTGAGAGAGGAAGGGTTGTGGTAAACAGCCCTTGGATACCTTCTGAAGAGGTTAGGCCTCACAGCCTGCTGGGGGCTGGAAACAACCTCTGGAGCTCAGCCAGTCCAAGCCCCCTGCTCCAGCAGGGCACCCACAGCAGCTTGCCCAGCAGCACAATGCCCAGGGGGGGTTGGAAGCTCTCCACACAAGGACACTCCACAACCTCTCTGGGCAGCCTGCTCCAGCCCTCCAGCACCCTCACAACAAACAACTTTCTCCTCCTCTCCAGGTGGCACCTCCTGGGTGCCAGGCTGTGCCCCTTGCCCCTTGTGCTGTCCCTGGGCACCAGTGAGCAGAGTCTGGCCCCAGCCTCTTGCCCCCTGCCCACAGCTCCTTTGTCTCTTGCTGAGCATTGCTCAGCTCCCCTCTGGGGCTGCTCTTCTGCAGGCTCTCAGCCCCAGGGCTCTCAGCCTTTGCTCCTCCCAGAGCTGCTCCAGGCCCCTCAGCAGCTTCCCAGCCTGCCCTGGACTCTCTCCAGCACTTCCCTGTCCCTCTTGGACTCCAGCTTGTCCTTTCCCTGGGCATAACCTCCTGCCCAACCTTTTGATTGTGCCCCACAGGCAGAGGAAAATGTCTTCCCCACCCCATACTTACTCCTGGTACTTGGGAGAGCACACAATAGCAATGGACTCAGGCAACATCATCTGGTAGGAGCAGTGTGTGTGCAGGTCCACGCTGGAGAGGAAAGCTGTCTGTGTGGGGTGGGTCTGCAACAGGGACACAGAACAGAGAGCAGCTCACAGCAGGGTTAGAGAATTCACCCTCCAAGGGCATCTTGTCCAACCCCCCTGCTCTCAGCAGGGACACCTCCAACTACAGCAACCTGCCCAGAGCTACATCCAGTCTGACCTTGAATGTCTCCAGGGATGGAGCCTCCACCACCTCCCTGGGCAGCCTGTCCCAGAGTCTCACCACAACTCCCTCCTGGTGTCCAACCTAACTCTGCCCTGCTCCAGTTTCAAACCATTGCTCCTCAGCCTATCCCCACAGTCCCTTCTGAACAGTCCCTCCCCAGCCTGCCTGGAGCTCCTCTGCAGATATTGAATGCAGCTCTAAGATCTCCCTGGAGCCTTCTCTCCTCCAGGCTGAGCAGTCCCAACTCTCTCAGTCTGTCCCCACAGCAGAGGTTCTGCAGCCCTCTGATCATCCTTGTGGCCTCCTCTGGACCCTCTCCAGCAGGTACATGTCTCTGTTGGAGGCCCCAGAGCTGGACACAGCCCTGCAGGTGAGGTCTCAGCAGTGCAGAGGAGCAGAATCCCCTCTCTTGACCTGCTGCCTGCACTGCTTTGGATGCAGCCCAGGCTGTCAATGAGTCCAAAAGGACCAAGCCTGGCTAGAGAAGGTTGTGACAGAGCAGGGCCACAGCTGCCTGGATGGCACACAGCACATGCTTGCACACACAATGTTGATGTTCTGCTCCTCTTTTCCACCTGGAATCACTGCAGCAGGAGCTCTTCATCCCTGGCCATATCCCCCAGAGCCACACTGCCAGGCCCTTGCTTTCAGTCCTGTCCCCACAGGGCACTGCTCACCTCACAGCACCACTGGGCACAGAACATCCTGCCAAGGCACTGCTGAGATCCCAGACCCCACCAGGAGAGCCAAGGCTCTGACTCTTGTACCATGAATTGTGCTCAGGGCAATCCCACAAATCCAAGTGGGGCTGAAGGGCTGGAGAGCAGCCCTGAGGAGAAGGACTTGGGGGTGCTGGGGGTGCAGAGCTGGACAGGAGCTGGCACCAAGCACTGCCAGCCCAGCCCTGGGCTGATCCCCAGCAGGGAGGGGATTCTGCCCCTCTGCTGTGCTCTGCTGAGACCTCCCCTGCAGTGCTGGAGCAGCTCTGGAGCCCTCAGCACAGACAGGGACCTGGTGGAGAGGGACCAGAGGAGGGCACAGCAATGCTGGCAGGGCTGGAAGGGCTCTGCTGTGAGGCCAGGCTGAGAGAGCTGGGCTTGGTCAGCCTGGAGAAGGCTCCAAGGAGAACTTCTGCAGGCCCTGCAGGACTTAAAGAGGGCCACAGGAAGGAATCTTGATCAGGGAGTGCTGTGACAGGACAGAGGGTGATGGTCTGGAAGTGAAGAACAGAGATTCAGGCCAGGCAGTAGTAAGAAATTCTTCACTGTGAGGGTGATGAGACCCTGGCCCAGGTTACCCTGAGAGGTGAGAGATGCCCCAGGTCTGGAACCTTTCCAGGTCAGGTTGTCTGGGACTCTGAGCAACCTGCTCTAGTACAAAGTGTCCCTGCTGACTGTAGGCATGTTGGACCTAAATGATCTTCAAGGACCTTTCCAACACAAACCATTCTGTAACTCCATAACCAGAGTCAACCACCACCTCCCCCCTCTCTGGCTGGCAGCTGCGTTTCACAGCCTAACTCCTGCTGGAAGGGTTTTTTTTTTTCCCCCTCCTTCTCCTTGTTATTTTTGTTGTTGTTGTTGCCAAGCCCAGCAGAAAAGTCAAAAGGATTCCTGAAGGTCCCTGAACACCTGAAGGCCATCACTGAAGAGCTATCACCAAAAGCTGACACCCCCCACGTGCCAGGCACACGCAGCAGGCAGCTGGTTGTGAAACCCTGAGAGGCAGCTGCTGCTTTCCAGAGATTCCTCAGCAGCACCAAACATTTTCCTTGGCACCCATCCCACTGCCAAGGGCTCCATGGGGACAGGCAGAGGGCAGTGCTGCAGCCAGCCCAGGAATCCACCTCAGGCCCAGGCCAGAGCAGCACTGAGCTGGCTGCATGGAGCAACCCTGCTGTGGGGGGGGACACAGCACATGGGAGAGCCTGGGATGCCCCAAAACTGCCTCTGGAGTCAGCTGGATGGAAGTTGAGCTTCACACCCAGCATCCAAGGGTCTGATGCTTTAGGAAGGGACCTAAATTTAAACCAGATCTGGGTTTGTTCAACAAAGGTCAAACAAATCTCACAAAGCCAAGAGCAAGGTCCTTGCAGCTGGCTCAGGGCAATGTCAGGCACTAATCCAGGCTGGGTGGGGAATGGCTGGGGAGCAGCCCTGAGGAGAAGGACTTGGGGGTGCTGGGGGTGCAGAGCTGGACAGGAGCTGGCACTGAGCACTGCCAGCCCCAGCCTGGCCTGGGCTGATCTCCAGCAGTGTGGGCAGCAGGGGCAGGAGGGGATTCCTGCCCCTCTGCTGTGCTCTGCTCAGACCTCCCTGCAGTGCTGGGCAGCTCTGGAGTCCTCAGCACAGCACAGACAGGGACCTGATGGAGAGGAGCCAGAGGAGGCCACAGCAATGCTGGCAGGGCTGGAAGGGCTCTGCTGTGAGGCCAGGCTGAGAGAGTTGGGCTTGGTCAGCCTGGAGAAGAGAAGGCTCCAGGGAGACCTTAGAGCAGCCTTCCAGTGTCTGAAGGGGGCTACAGGAGAGCTGGGGAGGGACTTTGTGCAATGGCCTGGAGGCCAAGGACAAGGGGGGGATGGCTTCAGACTGGAAGAAGCTGGACTAAGGTTGGACATTAGGAGGAAATTCTTCCCCAGGAGGGTGGTGAGGCTCTGGAACAGGTTGGCCAGAGAAGTTGTGGAGGCTTCAAGCCTGGAAGTGTTGAAGGCCAGGCTGGATGAGGCCTTGAGCAACCTGGGCTGGTGGGAGGTGTCCCTGCCCATGGAAGGGGATTGGAACTGGATGAGCTTTGAGGTCCCTTCCAACCCAACCCCTTCTGTGACTCTGTGACCAGAGGCAGAAACCCACCCGGAGGATGCTGCCTGCTCGGTGCTGTCTCCTCTGGCAAGTTCTCTGCCACCAGCCCTGCTGTGTGCATCCCTTTGCAGGTGAGTGGCAGTGGGGAGGTGAAGCAGGCAGGGGACTCACATGGATCCAGCCCAGTGTCACGAGGCTGTGCTGGTCCTGGAGGATGAAGAGCTCCTCCTCGCTCTCGGTGTCGCAGTAGTCGGGGCCCGCGTGCTGCTTGGGGACGATGACGTGGGTGATGGTGAACTCGTTCCTCATCTGCAAGGCAGCACAGGGAGGCTCCCAGCCGCCCCCCAAGCCCCCTCCCAGGCAGCAAACTCACTGCTGCACTATCCTCAGGATGATTCCACATTCCCTACAGCTTCCTGAAAGGAGGTTGGAGCCAGGTGGGGGTTGGGCAGGTGTCTGTCTTGGGACAGGACAAGAGGAAATGGCCTCCAGTTGCCCCAGGGGAGGTTTAGGTTGGACATTTTCACTATCTGAAGGGGGCCTGCAAGAAAGCTGGGGAGGGACTTTTGAGGCTATCAGGTAGTGATAGGACTGGGGGGAATGGAACAAAGCTGGAAGTGGGGAGATTCAGACTGGATGTGAGGAAGTTGTTCCCCATGAGAGTGGTGAGAGCCTGGAATGGGTTGTGCAGGGAGGTGGTTGAGGTCCCATCCCTGGAGGTGTTTGCAGCCAGGCTGGATGAGGCTGTGGCCAGCCTGATCTGGTGTGAGGTGTCCCTGGGCATGGCAGGGGGGTTGGAACTGGATGATCCTTGTGGTCCCTTTCAACCCTGCCTGATTCTATGATTAGAAGAAACTCTTCACTGAAGGGCTCTCAAAGCCTGGCCCAGGCTGCCCAGGGAGGTGGTTGAATCCCCATCCCTGGAGGGGTTTCAGACTAAACCTGCCCTGGAACAATTTCAGGCCATTTCCTCTCCTTCTGCCATCTGAGACTAGGGAGAAGAAACCAAGCTCCAGCTGGCTCCAACCTCCTTTCAGGGAGCTGTAGAGAGCCAGAAGGTCTCCTCCAGGCTGAACAATCCCAAGTCCCTTGGCTGCTCCTCTCCAGCTCTGTACTGCTGCCCTTCTCTGGACCTGCTCCAGCCTCTCAATGTCCTTCTTGGAGGAACTGAACCCAGCACTCAGGGTGTGGCCTCAGCTGTGCCCAGTCCAGGGGCTCAGTGTGGTGCTGAGGGCCATGGTTCAGCCCCAGTCTTGGCAGAGTCAGAGAATGGTTGGGCTGGATGGCCTGAAAGGACTTTTCCAACCAAAATCATTCTGTGATTCTACAACCAGGACTTTCTAATTCCTTTCCCTGCCATGCAGAGTAACCCCAAGAGCTCAGAGAGATCCTGGACACCCTCAGAAGTGACTCTCTCCACTGCTTCCTAATGAAACAACCACCAAGTGTCTGCAAGCAGCTGGATTGCAGAGAGTTGCTACATCAAAGAACTGAATTTCAAAGCAAACTTCTGCAAGCAAAGCAGCCCCAAGGGACTGTGGGGGAAGGAAGCTGGAGCTGCCAGCTGAAACCTGTGCAAACCAACTGGAGGAGAAGCAACTGGCTCCAGTTTGCACAGACTTGTCTGGGTGAGGGTCTTCCTCCTTCACAGCTGGGACACCTCAGTCCTGCAGCTACCAAGGATATCTCACTGCTGCCTTTCAGGAGTTAAAGGAGGCCTAAAGAAAGCTAAGAAAGCTGGGGACAGAGTTTGGAGCAGGGCCTGCAGGGACAGGACAAGGGGTGATGGTTTGAACTCAAAGTGGGAGATTGAGACTGGAGAGAAGGGAGAAATGTTTGACACTGAGGGTGGTGAGAGCCTGGCCCTGGCTGCCCAGAGAGCTGAGAGCTGCCCCATCCCTGGCACCACCCCAGGTCAGGTGGTTTGGGGCTGTGAGCAGGGGGTTGGACTGGATGAGCAACCTGAAACTGTGCCAGGGGAGGGTTAGGTCAGAGATGAGGAAAAATTTCTTTGCTGCCAGAGTGGTCAGGGATTGGAACAGGCTGCCCAGGGAGGTGGTGGAGTTCCCATCCCTGGAGGTGTTCAAGAAACCTGTGGCCATGGCACCTGGGGCCATGGTTCAGTGGCCTTGGTGGTGTTGGGTTGTGGTTGGACTGGATGATCTTGGAGATCTTTTCCAGCTGAAACAACTCTGTGATTCTATGGCTTTTAAAGGTTCCTTTAACCCAAAGCATTCCATGATCTGACTCTAAAGCAAGTCACCAGCTGCCTGTCACCAGCAATACAGAAGCACCTGAGGCAGGTACCCAGCAGAGTCAGCAGCAGGGGAGAGGAAGCTGAACACCTCCTGGGGCTCAGTAGTGAGCAACTCAGTGTGAGGAACTCAACATAGCAGGGAGGGAAAGGAGAAGCAGAGTCACAGAACCACAGAATGGTTTAGACTGGAAGAGACTTAAAGCTCATCCAGTTCCAACCCCCTGCCATGGGCAGGGACACCTCCCACCAGCTCAGGTTGCTCAAGGCTTCATCCAGCCTGGCCTTGAGTACCTCCAAGGAGGGGGCATCCACAACCTGTTCCAGTGTCTCCTCACCCTCATTGTCAAGAATTTCTTCCTCATCTCCAGCCTAAATTTGCCCTCCTCCAGCTTCAATCCATTCCCTCTCATCCCATCACTACAAGCCCTTGTTAAAAAGTCCCTTCCCAGCTTTCCTGTAGATCCCTTCAGGTATGGAAGCCTTGGTCATTGGTGAAGCTGCACCACAGCCTCCCAGGGCAGACATCAGGGGACCTTTACCCCTTTCCAAAGCCATTGCCCACCTTGGCAGCAGCCCCCCTGCAGCAGTTCAGAGTCCCCCAGGGTCACCAGTAGGTCCCCACCTTACCAGCTTACCGCAGAGGATCCCACAGGTCTCCACACCCCTGATGGTGTTGGCATCAGCCAGCTGCAGGAACTTCTGGCACAGCTCCCTGGGCACGATGACCTGGCGAAGGACATCCAAGCTTGCATCTGTGGGGAGGAGAGGAGCACCATGAGCAGTGACAGGGGGGCAGGAATGGTCCTGAGGGGGCTAGACTGAGACAATTCAGCCTGGAAGCATGAAGTGCTCTATTGGCCACCCTTACAAGAGCAGTGAGAGAGAAATGGTGGCACTGGGACACCCCTTGAGGGATTCTCACTACTTCTTTCCAAAGAGAAACCTTCAGCAGCATGGCAGAACCCAAGTGTTTTGGTGAAGAAAATGACACTTCAGCACTTAAAAGCCCCAAAGCATTGATTTAGACCCTCCCAAGTGGGTGGTTCTGCACCACTGACTCCTCTTTCTTTCAGTGGTATCAAATAGCATCACTGAAATGATATGAAAAAGATCACTGAAAGGGTATCAAAAAGGTCACTGAAATGGTATCAAAAAGGTCACTGAAATGGTATCAAAAAGGTCACTGAAATGGTATCAAAAAGGTCACTGAAATGGTATCAAAAAGATCACTGAAATGATATCAAAAGTATCACTGAAATGATATGAAAAAGATCACTTAAATAATATTAAAAAAATCACTGAAATGGTATCAAAAAGGTCACTGAAATGATATTAAAAAAATCACTGAAATGATATAAAAAAATGTCACTGAAACAGTATCAAAAAAGATCACTTAAATGATATAAAAAAATCAGTGAAATGGTATCAAAAAGGTCACTGAAATGATATCAAAAAAGATCACTGAAATGGTATCAAAAAGATCACTGAAATGGTATCAAAAAGATCACTGAAATGGTATCAAAAAGATCACTGAAATGATATCAAAAAGATCACTGAAATGATATCAAAAAGATCACTGAAATGGTATCAAAAAGATCACTGAAATGGTATCAAAAAGATCACTGAAATGATATCAAAAAGATCACTGAAATGATATCAAAAAGATCACTGAAATGGTATCAAAAAGATCACTGAAATGGTATCAAAAAGATCACTGAAATGATATCAAAAAGATCACTGAAATGATATCAAAAAGATCACTGAAATGGTATCAAAAAGATCACTGAAATGGTATCAAAAAGATCACTGAAATGATATCAAAAAGATCACTGAAATGATATCAAAAAGATCACTGAAATGGTATCAAAAAGATCACTGAAATGGTATCAAAAAGATCACTGAAATGATATCAAAAAGATCACTGAAATGATATCAAAAAGATCACTGAAATGATATCAAAAAGATCACTGAAATGATATCAAAAAGATCACTGAAATGGTATCAAAAAGATCACTGAAATGATATCAAAAAGATCACTGAAATGATATCAAAAAGATTACTGAAATGATATCAAAAAGATTACTGAAATGATATCAAAAAGATCAGTGAAATGATATAAAAGAGATCACTGAAATCAAAACATCTCACTGAAAGCAAGAGGAGTCAGTGGTCAAGAACCACCCACTTGGAAGGGTCTAAATCAGTGTTTTGGAGCCAGAGTTGGCAGAAGAGTGGAATTTTCCCAGCCCAGTCAGGGACTCAATCCATTCTCCAACCAGTATTTGGAGCTAGGAAAGCCAAAGAGCTGTAGGCTCCAGAGCAGCAGAGAGGCTGGGCTGGAGAAGTGTGTGTGTGGAGTGACTCCCAAGAGTTCTTCCCAGCCCTGCAAACCTTCCCTGGCCAACGAGGAGAACACCCAGAGGGGATGGAGCCACGATGAGACACTCCTCAGAGCCTCCCAGGCTTGTCTGGCTCAGCCCCAGGAAGGGAGGAGGGTGCAGTGGGAGGTACTAACTGTTGTCTGTGCTCCCCAGGGTGCTTGGTTTCAAAGATCTGTCCACAACAGGAGGCCTGGAGGAGACAGTTCCTGCTGAGAGACTGGCAGGGGAAACTGGAGAGGCAGGAACCACTGGGATTAGATCAGTGGGAGGCCTCTCCACGCCGGGGATGAGAGGTCCATCCAGAGTCTCAGGCCTTGGCTCTGGCTTTCCAAACTCCTGCACTATCCTCAGCCGTTCCTTCTCCAGCTCCTGGCGTCGAATCATCTCCTCAAAGGCCTGAAACTGCTCTTGCTCTGCCTGCTGCTGCTTCATCAGGGCCACTCGGCTCCTCTCCTCCTCCAGCTGCTGCTGCAAAGCCAAGCTGCGTGCAAACTCCAGCTCCTGCTCCTTCTGCAGGGAGAAACAGGCCAAGGGACATCAGCAGGCAGGGGAGCACCAGCAGGGTATGAAGTCTGTGCACTGCAGACCCTGCCCCAGGCTACTCCTAAAGGCTCTGCAGAACATAACCCTGCATGGAAGGTTCAGCTTGCAAAACAGGGATGCCCACTCCCATCAGCAGCCCCAGCCAGAGCAGGGCAGTGGAACTCTGCTGCCTTACCCTCCCCTCCTCCATAGGAACACAATTCCAGGTCCATTTCCTTCTGTCCTGTCTCTAAAATCACTTCTCCAGGTCAATTTCACAGATTGGTTCAGGTTGGAAGGGACCTTCCAAGGGCATCCTGTCCAAGCCCCCTGCACTCAGCAGGGACATCTCCAACTGGATCAGGCTGCCCAGGGACACATCCAGCCTGATCTTGAATGTCTCCAGGGATGTGGCCTCAACCTGTCCCAGTCTCTCCCCAGCCTCACTGTGCAGAGCTTCCTCCTGATGTCCAACCTCACTCTGCCCTGCTGCAGTTTCAAACCATTGCTCCTCAGCCTATCCCCACAGGCCCTTCTGAACAGTCCCTCCCCAGCCTGACTGTAGGTCCCCTGCAGATATTGAATTGCAGCCCTAAGGTCTGCCTGGATCCCTCTCTTCTCCAACCTGAACAGTCCCAATTCTTTCAGCCTATCTTTCCCTCCATCATGTCTCTAAAATCACCTCCTGCAGTGTTTTGCTTTGCTCACAGAACCTCAGATCCTTGCCCATGCTGAGTTTCTGGGTCACAAGATTCAGACTTCATGTTGGGACAAAGAGAAAAAAAAAAATACAAACAACCCAACAACTGTCCCAGCTCAGGATGCAGAATGAAAAGAGGCAGAGGGACACCTGTGACAAATTCTCCTGCACAATGGCAGCAGAGACACAACCAGGGCAGCCCTGTGGTGAGGCTGGACCCTGCAAGCTGTGGCTACCCAAGTTTCCTATTCCAGAGCACTCAGGGAGCCCTGGAGACCTTCCCTCTTCCAAACCTTTTGTGGCTGAGGGCCTTCTGGGGAGCACAGGCCTCCAGTCTCCTCTCACTCACCTTCTGCTCCTTGTACTTAGCATAGTCCTTGGCGTACCTCTTTAGCAGCTCCTCCTTGAGCTCTTCAGCTCTGGGGAAAGCTACTTCCTTCAGCTTCTGAAGGGAGGAAGCAGAGGCATGAGTGTGACAGCCCCAGGGCAAGACAAACAAACCCCAGACCGATGCAGCACCCAGAGATCATACAGCAGCTGCTTGTTCACAAGGCAGGAAGGGCCAAGCAGCTCCACCACCACCTGAGGCCAGGCTGCATGCTGTGACCAGGTGGGCACTGACAGCTCCACCAACACCACTCAGCAAGAGCTCTTCTGGTCAAGGTTGAGCAGAGGAGTGGTAGCTTCTTGAGGCTGTGAGCTCTCTCCAAGGATCTCCTGGCAAAGCCCTTGAAAGCCACCACACAGCATCCAGCCCCCACCCATGGAAAAGCTCAGTGGTCTTTAAACACCAAGAGAATCACAGACAGACAGACTGCCAGGATGCCAGGTTGGAAGGAACCCCAAGCATCACCTGATCCAACCTTGCTAGGTGACAGTGGAATTGAAATGAGAGGGGGCAGCACCCTGGCAAGCTGAGGGCAGGACACCCCAGTGCTCAGCAGAAAGCAAACTGGACAGCCCCAGGCAGCCCAGTGCAGGGACAAGGAGAACCCAAACCAGAACTGCCAAGGGGTTAGGACTGCCTGGCTGGGGCCAAGCGTTCTTAAGGTTTATACAGAGCCAGGAAAACCCAAGGCTGATGACCTCTAAACATGTCCAGCAGCAGCTGCTGAGGACCTGGCAAGGTTGCCACTCACTTTGACTGTCTCTCTCTTCTCAGGAATGACAGCAGCTTTGTAGTCACGATGCTGGGGCAGCTTCTCTATGAAGAGCCTGAAAAGCACAGAGAGACTGAGTGCTGAGCCCAGCAGGGAGGGACAAACACCACACACTAAGTGGCATTTAGAATCATAGAATTGTCAGGGCTGGAAGGGAGCTCAAGGCTCAGCCAGTCCCAACCCCCCTCCTACCTCACACCACAGCAGGTTGCTCACAGCCACCTCCAGCCTGGCTGCAAAAACCTCCAGGGATGAGGTTTCCACCACTTCCCTGGGCAACCTCTGCCAGTCTCTCACCACCCTCATGAGGAACAACTTCTTCCTCACATCCAATCTCAATCTACCTGTTTCTATTTTTTTCCATCCCCCCAGTCCTATCACTCCCTGACACCCTCAAAAGTCCCTCCCCAGCTTTCTTGTAGTCTCTTTCACATACTGAAGGCCACCAGAAGGTCTCCTGGGAGCCTTCTCCTCTCCAGCCTGCACAACCCCAACTCTCTCAGGCTGTCTCCAGAGCAGAGCAGCTCCAGCCCTCTGCTCATCCTCATGGCCCTTCTCTGGACACCTTCCAGCCCCTCCAGATCCTTCCTGGAACAGAGGCTGCAGAACTGGACACAGAGCTCCAGGTGGGGTCTCACCAGAGCAGAGTAGGAAGGGAGAATCATCCCCCTGGCCCTGCTGACTATGCTTCTCTTGATACAGCCCAGAGATCCCAGGATTTCTGGGAGTCTGGAATACTCCTTTCCAGTGCTGTCCCCTTGCTCTGCCATCTCCCTGGGCCTTATGCTCCTCACCAGCAGGACAGCCTCTGCCTTTCTGCATCATGCAATGGCCTCCTAAGATCTTCATGGAATGGGTTGGGTTGGAAGGAACCTTCAAGATCATCCAGTTCCAAGCCCCCAGCCATGGGCAGGGACACCTCCCACCAGCCCAGGTTGCTCAAGGCCTCATCCAGCCTGGCCTTGAACACCTCCAGGGAGGAGGCAGCCACAGCCTCCCTGGGCAACCTGTGCCAGTCTCTCCCCACCCTCACTCTCAAGAATTTCTTCCTCATCTCCAGTCTCAACCTCTCCTCTATCAGCTCAAAGCCATCACCCCCTGTCCCTCTGCTTCATGGCACACAGGAGATCTCATCTGACCATAGAATCACAGAATGCAGCAGTTTTGGAAGGGACCCTCAAAGGTCATCTTGTCCACCCCCCCTGCAATGAGCAGGGACACCTCCAGCTGGACCAGGTTAGTCCCATGGGAGCACATCACACAGGAGATTTTTCTTCCACCTGGACTTTGGAGATGATCCTCAGGGATGAACATTAATAGCTGCTCTGAAACACCAAGGATGATGTCAGCAATGCAAGAAGGTCCTTGGGCACCTGCCTACACCTCTGAGAGCAGCCAAGGGCATTGCACCCAAGCTCAAGGACTCACTGCTCACTCTGACCTTCTGCATGGAGGAACAAACACTTTGGGCAAGAGATGGAGAAATCAGCTCAGCCCAGCCCATGAAAAGAGAAAACTTGCAAGAAAGCTAAAAGCAAACTCACAACATCCACAAGGAGTCTCTTGGCTCAATCCTCTGGGAAAATGAAAGACTTTTGGCAACCCTGAATGCTCCTGGCTGCCAGAGAGATGGTGAGGATGCTCTCAGCAGAGACCACAAGCTCAGCAGAACCCTGCAGAGACCCCAGTGAGACCTGGACAGGCTGAGAGCTGGGCAGAGAGAAACCTAATGATGTTCAACAAGGAGGAGTGCAGAGTCCTGCACCTGGGCAGGAAGAATCAACTGCAGCAGGACAGGTTGGGAGGGGATCTGCTGGAGAGCAGCCCCAAGGAGAAGGAGCTGGGAGTGCTGGTGGGCAGCAAGTCCTGCATGGCACAGCAATGTGCCCTGGGGGCCAGGAAGGCCAAGGGGGTCCTGGGGGGCATTCAGAGTGTGGCCAGCAGAGCCAGGAAGGTTCTCCTCCCCCTCTGTTCTGCCCTGGAATATTGCATCCAGTTCTGGGCTCCCCAGGTCAGGAGGGACAGGGATCTGCTGGAGAGAGTCCAAGGGAGGGCTCCAAGGCTGCTGAAGGGCCTGGAGCAGTGCCTGGGGAGGAGAGGCTGAGAGCCCTGGGGGTGGTGAGTGTGGAGAGGAGAAGGCTGAGAGGGATCTGCTCAATGTCTGTCAAGAGCTGAGGGCTGGGGGGCAGGAGGCAGGGGCCAGGCTCTGCTCACTTGCACCCTGGGCTAGGCCAAGGGGCACTGGATGGAAAGTGCAGCACAGGAGGTTGCAGCTCAGCAGGAGGAGGAACTTCTGCCCTGGGAGGCTCCCAGAGCCCTGGAGCAGGCTGCCCAGAGAGGTTGTGGAGTCTCCTTGTGTGGAGCCTTTGCAGCCCTGTCTGGATGTGTTCCTGTGTGCCCTGTGCTGGATTCTCTGCTCCTGCTCTGGCAGGGGCTTGGACTGGAAGCTCTCCAGAGGTCTCTTCCAACCCCTAACATCTTGTGAGCTGTGATCCTGTGAACCAGTCACAGCCTGGAGCCATGGGGAAGCTGCCACTCCACCCTAAACACCCAGCCAGGTCCTGCTCCTGGCTGGTGGCTGTGAAGTAGGTCACTGTGCTGAGGAGACAAAACAAGGCTGTGAGCATTGCCAGCAGCTAGCAGATTAAAATGGAAGGGATTAATTAAGAAGGATTAAGAGCAGATGCTGGCCTGGAGAATATGGAAAAAACTAGCAGAGACAGCTGGGGTTCCACAAGGCAGGAAAGGGGGAAGTAAAAAAGTGGGCAGCAGGACGAGAGGAGGAGGAGGAGGAGGACTTGGGCAGGCAGAGGAAGGCTCTGGGGCAAGAGCAAGAGGCTGGGGTAGGGGAGGGCCTGTTCATGTTTCCTTCCCACAGCCCAGCTGAGGCTTGGCAAGGCTGCAANCTGTGTGCCCTGTGCTGGATTCTCTGCTCCTGCTCTGGCAGGGGCTTGGACTGGAAGCTCTCCAGAGGTCTCTTCCAACCCCTAACATCTTGTGAGCTGTGATCCTGTGAACCAGTCACAGCCTGGAGCCATGGGGAAGCTGCCACTCCACCCTAAACACCCAGCCAGGTCCTGCTCCTGGCTGGTGGCTGTGAAGTAGGTCACTGTGCTGAGGAGACAAAACAAGGCTGTGAGCATTGCCAGCAGCTAGCAGATTAAAATGGAAGGGATTAATTAAGAAGGATTAAGAGCAGATGCTGGCCTGGAGAATATGGAAAAACTAGCAGAGACAGCTGGGGTTCCACAAGGCAGGAAAGGGGGAAGTAAAAAAGTGGGCAGCAGGACGAGAGGAGGAGGAGGAGGAGGACTTGGGCAGGCAGAGGAAGGCTCTGGGGCAAGAGCAAGAGGCTGGGGTAGGGGAGGGCCTGTTCATGTTTCCTTCCCACAGCCCAGCTGAGGCTTGGCAAGGCTGCAAGGCCAGGAGTTTGGGGCTTGTTCAAAGTTCCCCCTGCTCCCCAGCCCTCTGGAGCAGCAGCTGTTTGGCACTGAGCAGCCCCAGCAGAGATCTGCAGCACCACTGCAGCACACAGCCCAAGGCAGAGCCTCCAGAGCCCCTTCCCACACCACACACAAACCTCTGGAGCCATCCCCTCACAGCCTGCAGCCCACAGCCACGAGGGGCAAACCAGGAGCCCAAACACCACCAAAGAGAGTCACAGTTTTACTCTTTTTCCTTCTCATTTGGCCCTACCAAGACCAAAGGTAGTGTGGCTGGGGGTGGTACAAGGAGAAGAGCCACCCAGATCAAGGCAGAAGCAGCTGCTGAAGAAGACAAGGGAGCAGATGTCCTACAGAGTGATAAGAAACTTGTGTTGAAAGTCCAGCCTGGTTCTTCTCAGAGACAGCCCTGCCAGCCTCCTGCCCCCAGTGAGGGCTTGGCAGCAAGCTGTGCTATTGCACAAGAGAGATATGGAGCTGCTGGAGAGGGGCCAGGCTGGGAGAGTTGGGCTTGGTCAGCCTGGAGAAGGCTCCCAGGAGACCTTAGAGCAGCCTTCCAGTATCTGAAGGAGCTCCAGGAGAGCTGGGGAGGGACTTTGTATAATGACCTGGAGTGACAGGACCAGGGGTGATGGCTTCAGACTGGAAGAAGCTGGATTGAGATTGACCATTAGGAGGAGGCTCTGGAAGAGGTTGACCAGAGAAACTGTGGAGGCTCCAAGCCTGAAAGTGTTGAAAGCCAGGTTGGATGAGGCCTTGAGCAACCTGGGCTGGTGGGAGGTGTCCCTGCCCACAGCAGGGGGTTGGAACTGGATGATCTTGAAGGTCCCTTCCAACCCAAACCATTTCAATGACTCAAAGACAACCACAGCACCAACTGCAGATGAGGAAGGAGAATTCTGGTCCCATTTCTAGAAAGGGTGGAGCAGATCAAGTCATGGGAGAGGCTCCAGATACCAATCACCTTCTGGGTCACAGCCTTGGGGAAGGACATCTAGAAAACAACCTCCTGAAGCCTACAGCTGCAGTTAGAGAAGTGAGATGGTGACAATAAGCTCAGACCTTCAGACAAGGAAGAACAGCAAAGCTGGGGAAGGGTCTGGAGAAGAAGGTGGGGAGGAGCAGCTGAGGGAGCTGGGGGTGTCAAGCCTGGAGAAGAAGAGGCTGAAGGGAGACCTCATTGCTCTCTACAGCTCCCTGAGAGGAGGCTGCAGGGAGGTGGGGGTTGGTTTCTTCTCCCTAGTATCAAGTGACAGAACAAGAGGAAATGGCCTGGAATTGTGCCAGGAGAAGCTTAGGTTGGAGATGAGGAAAAATTTCTTTGCTGCCAGAGCGGTCAGGGACTGGAACAGGCTGCCCAGGGAGGTGGTGGAGTCCCCATCCCTGGAGGTGTTCTGGAAACCTGTGGCCGTGGCACTTGGGGTTTAGTGGCTGTGGTGGTGTTGAGTTGATGTTGGGCTGGATGAGCTGAGAGAGCTTCTCCAACCCAACCCAACCCATCCTGTGCTTCTCTGACAATCCAGGGCAGAAGCTGACATTCCTCAGCACAGGAGAAATCACATCTCTGAGGGAAGGGGTTTTGCACCTTCCTGGCAGCCCAGCAGCCAGCTCAGCACAGATGCCAGGAGCATTTGAAAGCTGCTGGAGAGAAGCCAGGCCAGCACCCATCTGTGCCACAGCAGGAGAGCCAAGGTGCCTTCAGCTCCTTTGTTTAAAGAGTTTCTCCTCCAGCTATGTAGCAGCCTGGAAACCTTCCCAAGGGTTTCACACTTCCAGGCCTGGGCACTCGCTGTGATGCCCATAAAAGCTCAGCAAGTGCAAGGCAGGAAGCAAAGCTAATCCCAGAAAAATGTGCTGGGCTCCAGGGGCAGGAATCCTGCATGTGGGGGCAGGGAGATGCCCACTGAGATGCCACCATGCTCTGGGTAAGCAGGCAGCATGGGCACAGCAGAGGGGCATTGGGTGAAACTGGGAGAGGCCTTTGGACAAGGAAGCTACAGGACAGGGATGCTCTGTGCCACTGCTGAGGCTCTCAGCACCCACAGGCAGAGCTGCTGGAGCTGCTCTGGGTGCTCAGACACCATCCAGACCTGACACCACCTCACCAGAGTGTGCTCCAGCTCAGCACCAGGGATTCAGCCCCAGGATGGATCCTTCCTGGCCATATGAGGCTCTGCACTTGTCTACACAGAGGGTGCTGGAGCCCTGGAGCAGGCTGCCCAGGGGGGTTGTGGAGTCTCCTTCCCTGGAGACTTTCCAAATCCACCTGGATGCATTCCTGTGCAGACTCCCCTGAGTCTGCTGCTTTTGGCAGGGGGTTGGACTGGATGATCTCTGGAGGTCCCTTCTAACATTCTGTGTAGACCCTCAGCTGGGGAGTCCACAGCTGAAACACCACACAGGGTCCTGGCTGGGTTTAGAGGTGATCTGGGGCTTTCTAGAAGGCTGCTCAGTACCCAAGGAACTCCCCAGTTGGTTGGCATCAGGTTCTTTGGACCCAGAACTCTTCCCTCAGTCCTTCCTGGAAAGGTTTGTGTATGTGTGTGTGTGTTTGGGGTAGGGAGGGATTCTAGTCTGAGATGTAAAACTGGGGCCAGTTCTGGAATCCTCAGCACAGACAGGGACCTGGTGGAACAGGGCCAGAGGAGGTCACAGCAATGCTGGGAGGGCTGGAAGCCCGCTGCTGTGAGGCCAGGCTGAGAGAGTTGGGGTGGTTTGGCCTGGAGAAGGCTCCAGGGAGACTTTCTGATGGCCCTGCAGGACATAAAGAGGCTGAGCAGAAAGCTGGGGACAGAGTTGTGAGCAGGGCCTGCTGGGACAGTCCAAGGGGGAATGGTTTGGAACTCCAAGAGGCAGACTCAGGAGTGAAGGGAGAACTGTTTGACACTGAGGGTGGTGAGAGCCTGGCCCTGGCTGCCCAGAGAGGTGAGAGCTGCCCCATCCCTGACACCATCCCAGATCAGGTTGTTTGGGGCTGTGAGCTCTGGTTGCTGACTGGATGACCTTGAAAGGTTCCTTCCAACCCACAGCAGTCTGGGATTCCATGATTCTATGAACCAAACCTGCAGCTGCTGCCTGCACCTGAAGGAGGAACTCAGTGCTGTAGTAACCTCAGTGTAAAACAGCTCCTCCTCCACAGGTGGTTCATTACAGAAGCCACCAAGCAGCCTCCAACCCTTCCTGGCAGCCACCTGACGCTGAGGTGCTTGCCCACAGACCCCTGGCAATCCATAATGAAGTCACCACCAACCTAGCAACAGCTGAGGCCACTCCAACCACCCTGCAGTGACAAACACCAGGAAGCTCTGACACACAGGGAGCCAAAACCTCCCTGCTGCTGACAGAAGGCTCCACCAGCAGAGGGACAGAGAACGAACCTGGCTTCAAAGGGAACCTCCCAACCCCCTGCAAAGAGGTGAGCAGCACTTGTGGGGTTGTGACTTGCACCTTTACGGCATCTCATGGTCAGCCTAACCTGCTGTGTCCTCACCCCTGCAGGAACTGAATTCACAGATCCATAGAGCTGTGGATGTTGGAAGAGGCCTTGGAGATCATCAAGTCCAACTGCTCATCCAGAGCTCACAATCCACCACTACTGCTGAGCCCACCACGTCCCTCAGCACCACGTCCCTCAGCACCACGTCCCTCAGCACCACGTCCCTCAGCACCGCCTCCCTCAGCACCACGTCCAGGCATCCTTTAAATACCTCCTGGGCTGGTGACTGCCCTGGGCAGCCTGGGACAGTGCCTGACAACCCTTGCTGGGAAGGAATTTTTCCTCATGTCCAATCTGAACGTGCCCTGGGGCAACTGGAGGCCACTTCCTCTTGTCCTGTTGCCTGTTCCTTAGAAGAGCCCAACCCCCACCCGGCTTCAGCCTATCAAGGAGCTGTAGAGAGCCAGAAGGTCTCCCCTCAGCCTCCTTTTCTCCAGGCTGAACACCCCCAGCTCCCTCAGCTGCTCCTCCCCAGCCCTGTTCTCCAGACCCCTCACCAGCTTTGTTGCCTTTCTCTGGCCCTGCTCCAGCCCTCAATGTCCTCCTTGGAGTGAAGAGCCCAAAACCAAACCCAGCACTCAGGCTGTGGCCTCCCCAGTGCTGAGTACAGGGAGGACAATCCCTGCCCTGCTCCTGCTGCCCACACCATTGCTGCTCCAGGCCAGGCTGCTGCTGCCCTTCTTGCCCGCTGGGCTCATCACCAGCTGGCCAGATGCATCCAACCCAGTCCTGGAGGAACAGAGCTGACAGCAGGCAGGACCCAGCTCTGGGAGCTCAACAGAGGCCGGGTGGGGCAGGGTGGGGCAAGGCAAAGTAAAGCAGGGCAGGGCAGGGGAAGGCAGGGCGGGGCAGGGGAAGGCGGGGCAGGGCAGGGGAAGGCGGGGCAGGGCAGGGGGAG
>VXBD01004261.1:12213-38041 GCA_013399975.1 Indicator maculatus | reverse complement strand
GGCAGGGCGGGGTGGGGCGGGGCAAGGCAAGCCCGCAGGCCTTCCTTACGTGATGTACTTGTTGTAGAGGATGAAGGCGTGCTCGGGGTTGCCCTCCTCGGCGTAGACGGTTGCCATGCGCAGCATCTCCACCCCCGAGCGGAAGTAGCGCCGGGGGGGGATGTCCTCATTCACCTCCACCGCGCTTCCCGCCTGGATCAGCCTCCGGACTCGCTCCTCCGGAGGGAGGCTGACGTCGGCGTGGTCAGGCATGGCGACGCACATCAAAGCTGGCCTGCAGGCCCGGGAATGCTGTGGGGGGGAAGGGAAGGCAGAGAGTCATGGAGTTGTTTGGGTTGGAAAAGGCCTCTGGGATCACCCGGACCAAGATCAGCCCAGCACCACCACGGCCCCAGCTGCCATGGACACACATTTCTTGAACACCCTCAGGTACAGTGACTCCACCGCCTCCCTGGGCAGCCTGTTCCAATCCCTGAGCACTCTGGCAGCAAAGAAATTTTTCCTCATTGCCAACCTAACCCTCACCTGGTGCAACCTGAGGCCACTTCCTCTCCACTTATCACCCCACCTCACTGCAACCACCCCCACCTCACTGCAACCTCCTTTCAGGGAGTTGTAGAGAGCAGCAAGGTCTGCCCTTAGCCTCCTTTTTGCCAGGCTCAACCCCCCCAGCTCCCTCAGCTGCTCCTCCCCAGCCCTCTTCTCCAGACCCTTCCCCAGCTTTACTGCCCTGCTATGGGCCTGCTCCAGCCCTCAATGTCCTTCTTGGAGGGGCTCAAAACTGAACCCAGGATTACTTGAAGACCTCCAGGCATAGGGACTCCACCACCTCCCTGGGCAGCCTGTGCTGACTTCTGACCACTCTTCCAGCACAAACCAGGGAACTTGTGCAGCCCCCTCAGAAATGTCCCTCCTTGATAGAAATCATCCCCCCTCAGCAGAGAACTGTTTAATACAGAGGCCAAGCTAGGTCCTGAGGGAAGAAGTTAGGAGAAGCTCAGCTCTTTTTGGGCACACAGTTTGGATTTTACCTTTACGACCTGGAAGTTGACCAGAGATTCAAGCTCAGTCCTTGGAAACTGATTTCAAGCTATGGTCTGGTCCATCCAGAGGAGTCAGACCCATTCAGAAGAATCTGGCCAGGCTGGATGGATGTGCTGAGGACAATGGGATGAGGTTCAACAAGGCCAAGGGCTGGGTCCTGCCCTTGGGGCACAACAACCCTAGGAAGGCTCCTGGGCAGAGTGGCTGGAAACTGCCTGGTGGGGAAGGCCCTGGGGGTGCTGGGTGCCAGCAGCTGAAGATGAGCCAGGGGGTGCCCAGGTAGCCAAGAAGGACACCAGCAGCCTGGCCTGGAACAGCAATGGTGTGGGCAGCAGGAGCAAGGCAGGGATTGTGCCCCTGTGCTGGGCACTGGGGAGGCCACAGCTTGATTGCTGGAGTCAGGGTTGGGCTCCTCACTGCCAGAAGGACATTGAGGGCTGAAGCAGGGCCAGAGAAAGGCAACAAAGGTGGGGAAGGGTTGGTCTCTCCCCTTAGTAACAAAGCACAGGACAAGAGGAAATGTCCTCAAGTTGCATCAGGGGAGGTTTAGGTTGGACATCAGAAGAAAATTCTTCACTGGAAGGGTTCTCAAAGCCTGGAACAGGCTGCCCACAGAGGTGGTGGAGTCCACATCCCTGGAGGGGGTTTGAAAGCCATGGAGATGTGGTGCTGAGGGACATGGTTTAGCCCCAGCCTTGGCAGAGTTAGAGAATGGTTGGAGTTGATCCTTTCAAAGGTCTTGTCCATCTCAAACAATTCTATGATTCTATGATCCAAATCCCACTCAGAGTAGTGCTTCCTTCCCAGGTGTCTCTCTACACAACCCAACCAGTGCTGGTCTCTAGCTTGGGGGGAGTTGGACAAAGTGTTTCTCTCAGACTTGGAACAGAAGCAGTTTCACAAGGGATTTCCAACACCTCAGCATTCACCATTCTCACAGCAGTGAGAAGAGGATGGAGCTAAAGGTCACCCTTCCAGCCAGTGCTGCTCAGCAGAGCTGTCCTTACCCAACCAGCTCCATCCCAAGCTGCTCCCTGCCTGGGCACAGCCTCTCTGCCCTGTGCTGTGGGAGGCACACCCAGCACCCCAGGAATGCACCTCGACCTGATCCCTGTGTCTGCCTCCAACAACCCACAGCCCCTTGGCACAAGACTATTAATTCAAAGTGGAGAAAGGGCCAGAATCATTGAATAATTTGGGTTGGAAGGGACCTTAAAGCTCATCCAGCTCCAATCCCCTGCCATGGGCAGGGACACCTCCCTCCCATCAGCCCAGGTTGCTCAAGACCTCATCCAACCTGGCCTTGAACACCTCCAGGGAGGAGGCAGCCACAACCTCCCTGGGCAACCTGTTCCAGTGTGTCCCCACCCTCACCCTGAAGAATTTATTCCTCATCTCCAGTCTAAATCTCCTCTCTTCCAGCTCAAAGCCATTGCCTCTCATCCTACCACTACAAGCCCTTCCCAGCTTTCTCGTAGGCCCCCTTCAATCCTGTTTCTTCCTCCAGCAAATGCAGTTTTCTCTTGGAAAAGCCACCCTGGTGTAGTGTAAGGGTTAAACTCTAGGAAATCACAGAGCTGAATCCAGAGCACCTTGAAAGCCTTCCTGCAACCCAAGTGCCACACACACAAGGTTATCATTTACTCTGGTGCCTTCCTAAAGAGGGGAATGGTCCTGAGCTGAGCTAAGCATCCACTAGAAGATCCTGAGCAGTGGAGGAGTTGCCTTTCTGGGGTTGCCTCAGAGCAGAAGCCCCCTTTTAAGGTAGGTATGTTTCCCAGCCCACATCCTGGGGTGGCCTCCACAGGCCTCTAGCCCCAAATAAGGCCTGTGGGACTGAGTCCTGCCAGAGGTTGCTGAGCCAAAGTGCTCACTTATGGGGTGTGACAGAGCCACAGCTCAGAGTGGGCTTCAGCTTCTCCTCCTCACTGGAGGAGGAGCTTGTACATGTGGAGCAGGAGGGTGGATTTGGTTGCTCCCCTAAGCCAGAGCTCTCAGTCATCACAATCCAAAGCTCACCTGCCAAGTTCCACAGTTCTACCTCCCCCAAAAAAGAGCAGACACCATACACACAGCATAACTCCTGACAGCCCCAACCCAGAGCTCTCCCTCTAGCTCCTGCAGCACCCCTCGAGATAAAGGCAATGCCTAAGCCACAGATGCCTTCCAGCCACTGCATGCCATGAGAGAGAAAGATATTTCTCCCCCCAAATTAGAGCCCTCCAGAACTCCCACAGCCCTTGCCGTGCAAGGCAGAGCAGAGAAGAGAAGCCCCCAGGACTGCTTGTCCCTCCCAGAAGAGCCTCCCCCTGCCGTTCCCTTCTAAATAAGGACCCTACGGGCTCCCATCCGCTTTCAACACAGCAAGGGAAGCCCCAAACCGGCTCCCCTTTGCTGAGGGAAAGGCATCCACAGCCTTCACGACCGGAGCCCCATGAGGGGAACGGCGAGACGACACACCCATCCCTCCTGCAGCGCAGCCCACCTGGCTCAGCCCCCCCACGAGAGGAAGGGATCCCCCCCGCTCGGCCTCTCCCACAGCCTGAGGCCCGGCTCTGACCTGGCGCCGCCAGCCGCCACCTCCTCTCAGCGCTTCCGGCTTGCTGCCGAAACGCCGGCGTCCCGCCCCGCCTCTTTCAGGAGCCAATCAGAAGCCGACATATCATCCGGGCACGTTTCCCCGCCCCCATGGCCACCCCGCCGCTTCCTGTCCCTGAGTGGACGCTGAGCGTCATGACGTCAGACGCCTGCCCTGAACCTTAAAGGCGCAGCTCCCTCCAGCCGCCCCGCTCCGAAACACCCCGAAATCGCCCTTCTCACCCCAAAACCTTCAGACGGCGAGGCCAGAGTCCACTGCCCCACAGCCCTTTGTTCGGGTGGCTCCCGCAGGCCGCGTCAGGCCCGTTCGGGGTAGAAAGAGCAGGCGCAGGAAGTGAGCTTTACACACGGTGGAGCTTTACTTTAGCAAAAGTGGGCGAAAAGAACAAAAATACATCTCGTTCCAGGCCGAATCCCATTTCTTGTGCTGAGGAAATGAAGGAAAAGCCCTTTCTTGTTGTAGGGTAAAGGGATGTTTCATTTCAACTCTGTCCATGCTTGCTCTCCACATCCCTCAGGGAGTCTCTGGCACGACAGAGGATTACAAAATTCCTCTCGGATTTGTAAAAGTATCAAAGGGAAGGGAGAAAAGAAGAGGAAAAAAATGTCAACCCCAAGACCTGTGTTGTCAGGATTAAGAGCTCTACGTTTGCAGTTCCTGACTCCTGCTGGTGGGAGGCTACAGAGACGATGCTCATTCAAGCCGAGAGATCCTGGAGCCGCCCCCGGGGCGGTGCCGCAGCCCTTGGCCGCGCTTCGGTAAGGTCCCACGGTCCCTAGGCTGTCTCTGCAGGCTTCTTACGCCGGCGCTTGCGTTTCCTGGCTGCAGGAGATTTCTGTAGTGGGTAGAACTGGGAGGTCTGGGTGGAGAAGCAAAGTCCATTGCGCAGCTCCTCAGCAGGCAACGTGAGCTGCGAGTTCCTGGCTGCCAGAGCGCAGGGCTGCCTCTGCTCGGCTGTGCCGGGTGCCAGCTCCTGGGGCTGTGCCTGCACCTTGGGACCTCGCCGCCTGCTCTTCCTGGCGCTGCTGGAGCTCCTGGAAGGAAACGTAGAAGTCAGTGCCAGGAGAAGTCTAAGCAGTTCTGTGTCTCTGGATGCAGAGAACCAAAGGGATGGTTGTGAATCCCCTCAGCCCCTCCAGATTCATAGATTCACAGAATGGTTGGGTTGGAAGGGACCTCAAAGCTCATCCAGTTCCAACTCCCCTGCCATGCCCAGGGACACCTCCCACCAGCCCAGGCTGCTCAAGGCCTCATCCAGCCTGGCCTTGAACACCTCCAGGCAGGAGGCAGCCACAGCCTCCATGGGCAACCTGTTCCAGTCTCTGCCCAACCCCATTCAAGAATTTCTTCCTCATCTCCACTCTGAGTCTCCCCTCTCCCAGCTCAAAGCCACTGTCCCTCATTCTGGCACTCCCAGCCCTTGTCCAAAGTCCCTCCCCAGCTCTCCTGGAGCCCTTCAGGTACTGGAGGGCTGCTCTAAGGTCTCCCTAGACCCTTCATGCTGAACAGCCCCCACTCTCCCCAGTCTGTTCCTATAGGGGAAGTGCTCCAGCCCTGTGCTCATCTTTGTGGTCTCTGGACCTCCTCCAGCAGTTCAATTGGATCATTTTGCTCCAACCTTCAGCCTCCTTTTCTCCAGGCTCAACACCCCCAGGTCCTTCAGCCCTGCTCTCCAGACCCTTCCCCAGCTTTGTTGCCCTTCTCTGGCCCTGCTCCAGCCCTCAATGGCCCAAAACTGAACCCAAGTACTCAAGGTGTGGCCTTGCCAGTGCAGAGCGATAGGAAAACATTTTCAGCAGGAAACATTTCATCTGCCCCTGGAGAGCAGGGCTGAAGGAGTCCCTGCTCTGCCAGAAGCAGGCACTGGCCAGCATGAGTCTGCTCCTGGAATGGTTTCAGAGGTCATCTCCTGCCTAGGAAGTGCATCCCAAGTCAAGAGATTTAGAGAACCACAGAATTGTTTTGGTTGGATTAGGCCTTTAAGATCAAGTCCAACTGTTAACCCAACACTGCCAGGTCACCACCAAGCCATGTCCCTGAGCACCAGAGGAAGCTCCTTACCTGCATTCACTCTTCCTCTGCCATTCCTCCTGAGCTGGGAACAGCCTAGAACAGAAAGGAAGTTATTGCTTCACTCTCAAGGCAGAGCAACCTGACTTGGCACCTGATCCAAAACCCTCCTGCACTCCCTGAAACCTCTCAAGAAAGCCTGGGAACATTTACCCCCCCTGGGAACAAGCAGCAGCACTATCAGCCCTGCTACTCCACATCTACAGGCACAAGAACATTCTTCAGAGGGAAGAGCTTGGCTGCTGTAGACACAAGCAATGATTCAATGTTGATTTAGAATCACAGAATTGTCAGGACTGGAAGGGACCTCAAGGCTCAGCCAGTCCCAACCCCCTGCCATGGGCAGGGACACCTCACACCACAGCAGGTTGCTCACAGCCACCTCCAGCCTGGCTGCAAAAACCTCCAGGGATGAGGCTTCCACCACCTCCCTGGGCAACCTCTGCCAGGCTCTCACCACCTTCATGGGAAAGAAGAATTTCTTCCTCACATCCAATCTGAAACTCCCCACTTCTTGTTTTGCTCCATACCCCCCACTCCTATCACTCCCTGTCACCTTAAAAAGTCCCTCCCCAGCTTTCCTGTAGCCCCATTCAGATGCTGGAAGGCCATAAGAAGGTCTCCTGGGAGCCTTCTCCTCTCCAGCCTGCACAACCCCAACTCTCTCAGGCTGTCTCCAGAGCAGAGCAGCTCCAGCCCTCTGCTCATCCTCATGGCCCTGCTCTGGACACCTTCCAGCCCCTCCAGATCCTTCCTGGAACAGAGGCTCCAGCACTGGACACAGAGCTCCAGGTGTGGTCTCAGCAGAGTGGAGCAGAGGGACAGAATCCCCTCCCTGGCCCTGCTGGTTATGCTTCTCTTGCTGCAGCCCAGGCTCTGCTTGGCTCTCTGGGCTGCAATGCACACTGTTGGCTCCTGTTGAACTTCTCATCCACCAGAATCCCCAAAGCCTAGAAGCTGTAGACAAGTTTGAGGGAGGGATTTTTCCCCCCCACCATAGAGGTGGCAAGCAGTGAGGGAGTTGTAGCTGTTCCAAAGCCAAGCTGAAGTGTCTCCCAGCTGAGAAGCAGCTTGTTCTGTTCTGTCTGCATGGAGGAGAGAAGAAAAACCTACCTGGGCACTGCCAAGGGATGCTGGTTGGAGTGATGTGGATGATGCTGGGTGATCTGCTTTTTAGTGATTGCTGCAGCACTGGATTTGTCTTTGAAGGAGCCTGAGCCCAAATTCTTCACTCCACAGTTCCTTCAAAAGAATTCTGCATGACTTGACTGTGTCCAGAAGCTGTTCACAAGTGATCACAGCTATTTTGTACACAAACCCCATTCACTGCTCCCCCAAAAAAAGACAGGCAGGAGGCTTGTGGAGATCTCCAAGCCCAGGTCTCCCAAATGCCCACCTTGTTCTTTCCCCGCTGTTCTCCCTCCCCTCCTTGGAGCTGCAGCTGGACAGAAGCTCTCCCTGGACACAGGTACACAAAAAGCAAACCCTTACTTCTGTATAGCTCTCTTCCTAAGGTCCTGGATATAGTTGGTTCTCTCTATGGGATGCCCTCGGGACCTGTTGAACACTGGAGAGAGACAGAGCTGAGTTACAACAAGGCTCTGTCTGAGTCCTCTTTGAGGCTGCAGAGCACTGAAACCCTTTCAGAAGGATTTGAACCCCTTCAGTCACCACTTTCACACTCAACTCACACAGGATGACTCCACTGAGCCCTTCATACCACAGCCTGTGACAAGGCACAGCTGCAGTGTGGCACTACCCAACCTTCCTTCTGTGCCCCCCATGTCTACTCAGCCCTCCCTAGCTCCACAGTCAGGCCAGAAACTGAAATATAGAATCCTGGAAGGGGTTGGGTTGGAAGGGACCTCAAAGATCATCCAGTTCCAACCTCCCTGCCATGGGCAGGGACACCTCCCTCCCACCAGCCCAGGTTGCTCCAGGCCTCATCCAGCCTGGCCTTGAACACCTCCAGGGAGGGGACATCCATGACCTCCCTGAACAATCCTTTCCAAGTACCTCAAAGAAACCCCAACAGCTCCAGCTCCCATTCCACATGCCAAAGAGCTAAACCACAATTAGCTCTCTGGAGCCAGCCCTGAGCTTTTGACCACCTAAAACCACATGCCCAGGCCAAAGCTCCCACATGTGAAGGAGAGGACAGACGGACAGACGTACGCTCGATGGCAGCGTTGGGCTCCATGCCTTCCACATCAATCAGGTACCTGAAGAGATCAGCAAAGAAAGCTTCAATTAAGCAATGGCCTCTGCAAACACTGACAGCTCAGTGCTGATACACAAAAAAGGAAGAAGAACTGGGAGTCAAATCTTTACAGCCAGAATGGTGTTGAGTGATGAAACAACCTGGGCAGGCTGCAGCTGGGGGGGAGGCACCTCAGGAAGTGCAACCAGGGCAAGGGCAGGGTCCTGCCCCTGGGGAGCAACAACCTCCTGCAGCAGGACAGGGGAGGGAGGACCTGCTGGGGAGCAGCTCCAAGGAGAAGGACCTGGGAGTGTTGAAGGACAAGGTGCCCAGGAGTCAGCAATATGCTCTCAGAGACAAAAAGGTCCCAATGGTGTCCTGGGAGAGCATGAAGAAGAGTGTGGCCAGCAGAGCAAGGAAAGTTCTTCTCCCANGACTCTGCTCACTGCTGCCCAGGGACAGCACAAGGGGCACAAAGTGGCACCCAGGAGGTTCCATGTGAAGAGGAGGAGAAAGTTGTTTGTTGTGAGGGTGCTGGAGGGCTGGAGCAGGCTGCCCAGAGAGGTTGTGGAGTGTCCTTGTGTGGAGAGCTTCCAACCCCCCCTGGGCATTGTGCTGCTGGGCAAGCTGCTGTGGGTGCCCTGCTGGAGCAGGGGGTTGGGCTGGATGAGCTCCAGAGGCTGTTTCCAACCCTCTCCACGCTGGGACTTGTGGAATAAGGGCTAAAAAGTGTCCCTTAACACCAACCTTCTCAAAGCTGAAAACCTCTAGATCCTTGTCTTAACTACATCTGAGCTTATGCAGATCATTTGATTCTTGTTTTCCTGCTGCCAAACTATTTCCCTCTGGGGCAAGACAAAGCTGGGGATGCCAAAACCTGACTAAAGCCAACTCACCTGCAGACCAGGTAGCCAGTTCTGTTCAAGCCATGGGTGCAGTGAACTCCAATGAGTTTGTCTGCAACACAACAAGCAGGTTAGATTCCAGTGCTCTATCTCCACAATGCCCCCAGCAGAATCCCATTTGTGTCTGTGATGAAGGACTCCAGATGCGGCCTCACCAGGGCAGAGTAGAGGGGGAGGAGAACTTTCCTTCCTCTGCTGCCCACAGTCTCCTTTGTGCCCCCCAAGACACCACTGAGGCCTTCTTGGCCCCCAGGGCACATTGCTGGCTCCTGGGCACCTTCTTGTCCCCCAGCACTCTCAGCTCCTTCTCCTTGGAGCTGCTCCCCAGCAGGTTCCTGCTGCAGGAGGTTGTTGCTCCCCAGGGGCAGGACCCTGCCCTTGCCCTGGTTGCCCTCCATGAGGTTCCTCTCCCCCAGTTCTGCACCTGCCCAGGGCTCACTGGGTGCCAGCACAGCCTGGGGGGTGTCACCACTCCTCCCAGTTTGGTCCCATCAGAAAACTGCCTGAGGGTCCTCTCTGTCCCTCATCCAAGTCATTGATGAAGATGATGACCAAAGCTGGACCCAGCCCTGACCCCTGGAGAACACCACAAGCCTACAGGCCTCTAACTAGATCCTGTACTGCTGAATTCCTTTTCCTCAACAAACCAACCTAATTATCTTGACATTCACACACCAAGAGATGGTCAATAAATTCCTGCTGTTCACTAAAACCTCTCTGGCCTCCCAAGTCCACAGTGCCCTTCCCAGGAGCAGGGAAAGCCACACTTACCATTGTCTTTGTTGTCTTCCAAAAACTTCTTTACCACATATTTGAACTGGTAAATGGTTTGTTTGCTTGGGATTTCATGACCCATTGTCCAGATCTTGGAGTAGCAGAGCGTGGCTGGGAGCTCCTACAAGGAAAGACATCAATAAAGCCCAGGAAAAGCCTGAGGATTCCTATGGATTTGACAACCACAGCTCAGAAGCCAGAAGTCATTGAGTCAGAGAATGTTTTAGGTTGGAAGAGACCTTAAAGCTCATCCAGTTGCAACCCCCTGCCAGGGGCAGGGACACCTCCCACCAGCCCAGCTTGCTCAAGGCCTCATCCAGCCTGGCCTTGAACCCCTCCAGGCAGGAGGCAGCCACAGCCTCCCTGGGCAACCTGTGCCAGGCTCTCCCCAACCTCACTGCAAAGAATTTCTTCCTCATCTCCACTCTCAGTCTCCCCTCTCCCAGCTCAAAGTCATTATCCCACATCCTGTCACTCCCAGCCCTTGTCAAAAGTCCCTCCCCAGCTCTCCTTTCAGGTCCTGGAAGGCCGCTCTAAGGTTTCCCTGGAGCCTTCTCTTCTCCAGGCTGAACAGCCACAACTCTCCCAGCCTGTCCCCATAGGGGAGCTGCTCAAGCCTGCCACTGTGCCTAAGAGATTAACAACACAGATTTAGGTAAGAAAACCTCTGCTGCACTGCCTTGCACTCCTGAGCAGCCTCTTTGCATTTTTGCTTCTCATGCCTTTGCTTTTTCCTCCCTGGGGAGGACAAAGCACATGCAGAAGGCTGGAAAACCTTTCCAAGCAATTACTCACACAAGCCAGAGCTGGCTGTAATCAGCTGAACCTGCAAAGAGCAGCTTTAAGGTGTCCCAAAACCTGTGCTGGTTGGTACAAAGAGGATCTGCACCATGGGGGTTGAAGACATCAGGTTTGTGCTTGATCAAGGATGAAGACCCCATCCCAATGGGCCTCACCTCAGCCCCCTGCAAAGGATTCCCTTGCCTCACACTCTCTTTACATTTAGTTCCTCTTGAGAGACTTTGTGCACTTGATCAGCAACATCAGGACTTGCTCTGAGCTTCCCTGCCCCAGCAGCAAGACCAGGACTGACCTCTGGCCTGTAGTAGCGAGTTGTGTAGGTTAGGTCAATGATCAGCCCCAGCTCTTCCTTCTGCTCTTTGATTTTCTTAAGGAGGTCACAAGGTGAAAATCTCTCCTCTGGAGGAAGCTTCTGATCAAAGCTCTGAGGGGAAAGAACGTTTAAGAGCAGACACAAAACTCAGGTGCATTGTCATCAGTGCGAAGAGGTTCCCTGGACCATTTTGGTTGGGAAAGAGCTTCATGGTCACCAAGTCCAACCATTCCCTAACTCTAAGAAGTCTGGATCTAAACCAGGTTGCTCAGCACCACATCTCTGAGGTTTTTAAACTCATCCAAAGGTGGGGATTCAACCACCTTCCTGGAGATTCTCTTTCAGAACCTTCCAAAAGTCACCCCTTAAAACACAAAGGTGCAGGCAAGGAGGAAAGGCAGATGCAGACTGACACATGAGTCACACTGAGCCAAATCACAACATACTTAGGTCCTCAGTGCTTTGGCACTCTTCAAGTGAGGGTTTCCAGGACTGATTGAAGACTTTACAGTGTGGCAAAACATCACAGCATGACAAACACATTCACAAACTAAGTTTTTGGTTGGTGGAAGCTATAAAAAAGGCTTTGCAGCTGAAATGGAGATGAGTAAACAGCACTGCTCCCCATCATGAGCTCTGTAACTCCCACAGATGTGATGTTTTAGGCACAAATGCTGTGTTCAGACCACTCAGGAGCAGAGCTCCCCACAGCACACAGGGGCAGTGACCTCCAGGTTCAGCCAAGTGGGCAGTACTGTTGCCACACCAACCTCTGACAGCTTCTGCTCATGAAACTTGCCCCCAGCACCATGTTCCTGGCACTGCCATGGCCTCCAGGCACCTGGCAGCACTGGCAAGGCCTGCCCACAGCACCCCTCCTGCCCTGACACAGCCAGCCCAGGCAGACCTACCGACCTCTGACATCCTCTGCTCCTGAAACTTGGCCCTGGCACCACATTCACCACACTGCCATGGCCTCCAGACACCTGGCAGCGCTGGCAGGGGATGCCCACAGCACCCCTCCTGCCCTGACAGAGCCAACCCTCCCCAATTCGAGTGCCCAGACAGTGCTGCCAGCACCCAGAAAGCTGCCAACGACACCCAGAAGTTGGTCCTGGTCACCTACACAGTGCTGACACCACCGCGATGCTGTCACACACTCCGACTGCTCAAACAGCTGCTGTGCTCCTCCCTCCCACACGTCGTAAAGCGCTCGCCGAAACCAAACAACAAAACCGCTCACTGACGCTCTCTTTGGAAGCAATTCACTCGCTGATTTTCCACAAAGCGACCCCCTCCCGCAGCCACTTTGCACCCGCACAGGCTCACCGCGTCCAGTGGTGTTTTACCTTCTTCAGGGGGACCTTGAAGGCGATGAAGCGGGTGCCCGGCATCCTCCTGCCCAGCGGGAGGTAGTCGGTCCACCTAAAGCCCGCAGCACGGAGACGTCAAACCGCTACCACAGGGATGTGGCCCCGAGCTCCCCCCCAGCCCTGAGATCCTCAAAACCCCCCACGTCAGGGACTCTCATCTCCCCACCCCGTGACTCCCCCTGTACTTCAAGCCGCGGCTGGTGGCTGGCCGGGGCCTGTGCCACGTTCAGTGTAACGGAGCACAGAGCGCGGCTGCTGGCAGGGCCCGCCCGGGCCCCATGGCTCTCGGTATTAGCTGGCCGCAGGCCGCCGGGGGATAAGCCCCGGGAGAGCAGCGGACGGGAGGAAGCCGCGGATCTACATGCGGAGAAGACGGGAGACACACACTCACCGCTCCGGTACGCGGGACTTGCCCACCATGATGGCGACAACCGCGACACCCGGCACCATGACGTCACTTCCGCCTTCCCTGGCTATGACCCCGCGCGGCCACCGTCCTGACAGGCGCACCCGGCGAGGCCACGCCCCTCGGGAGACCACGCCCCTCGGGAGACCACGCCCCTCAGGAGGCCACGCCCCTAGGAGGCCACGCTCCCGCTCCTCGCCTGAGGCGTGGCTGGGTTAGAAATGGGTACAACAGCCCCAGAACCGGCACCGCCAGCCCAGTACCAGCGTCACCGACCCGGTACTGTCATCACCACACCGGTACCGCCAGCGCCAGCCCAGTACGGCCATCATCAGCCCAGTACTGCCATCACTGTCCCAGTACCACCAGCAACAGCATTATCACCGCAATACCAATGTCGCTGTGCTACTACCAGCTAGTACCCCAGGACAATCACCACCATCCCAGTACGAGTGCTGCATCACTGTCCCAGTACCAGTATCACTGCCCCAATACCAGCATCACCTTCCCAGTACCAGTACCAGCATCACCTTCCCAGNGCACCGCCAGCCCAGTACCAGCGTCACCGACCCGGTACTGTCATCACCACACCGGTACCGCCAGCGCCAGCCCAGTACGGCCATCATCAGCCCAGTACTGCCATCACTGTCCCAGTACCACCAGCAACAGCATTATCACCGCAATACCAATGTCGCTGTGCTACTACCAGCTAGTACCCCAGGACAATCACCACCATCCCAGTATGAGTGCTGCATCACTGTCCCAGTACCAGTGTCACTGCCCCAATACCAGCATCACCTTCCCACTACCACCACCAGCATCACTGCCCCAGCATTGGCACCAGCATAGCCATGCCAGTACCAGCGTCACTGTGCCAGTACCAGTGTCACTGAGCCAGTACCAGAGTCACCGTGCCAGTACCAGCATCACTGTGCCAGTACTAGTGTCACTGTGCCAGTACCAGTGTCACTGTGCCAGTACCAGCGTCACTGTGCCAGTACTAGCGTCACTGTGCCAGTACTAGTGTCACTGTGCCAGTACCGGTATCACTGTGCCAGTACCAACATCTCTGTCTCTCAGCACCATATCTCCATGGCTTCAAAACCCCTCCAGGATCAGGGACTCCACCATTGCCCTGAGCAGCCTGGGCCATGTCTGGACAACCCTTTGGGGAAGAAATTGTCCCTCATGTCCAACCTGAAGCTCCCTCAGGGCAACTTGAGGCCATTTCCTCTTGTCCTGTGACTTGTTCCTTAGGAGAAGAGCCCAACTCCCAGCTGGCTTCAGCCTCCTCTCAGGGAGTTGTAGAGAGCCAGAAGATCTCCTCTCAGCCTCTTTTTCTCCAGGCTGAACCCCCTCAGCTCCCTCAGCTGCTCCTCCCCAGTCCTGTTCTCCAGACCCTTCCCCATCTTTGCTGCCCTTCTCTGGCCCTGCTCCAGCCCTCAATGTACTTCTTGGAGTGAAGAGCCCGAAACTGAGCCCAGCACTCAAGGTGTAGCCTCACCAGTGCCCAGTATGGGCACACAATCCTTTCCCTGCTCCTGCTGCCCACACCATTGCTACTCCAGGCCAGGCTGCTGCTGCCCTTCTTGGTCACTTGGGCGCCCCCTGGATCATATTTGACCACAGTTAACCAACATCCTGAGGTGCTTTTCAACTGGGCAGTTTCCAGCCAGTCTGCCTCAGCCTGGAGCCTTCCTGGGGTTGTTGTGATGCCAGTGCAGGACCCAACCCTTGGCCTTGTTGAAAATCACCTCCATAAAACCCCCACCACTGGGATGGGTAATTGTTGGGATGGCGAAACCATCATGGGGATGAGAAATCATCACCAGCATCACCGTCACCACCCCAGTGGCAGTGGAAGTGGCTGAGGCTCCTTTCCCACAGACAGACACAGGTATGTTCCTGTACCCTCACATCCTCCCTTTCCAGCCTCCACACTTTCCTGGCCCTGGGAGTTTTGTCTTGGGACAAAGATTCAGCCAAACCAGGTCAGGATTTTCCAGTTGGTGGCATCTCGAGAGGGTGGTAGGGAACAGCACCCTGTGTGCCCAGCCTGGAAAGATGCTGCTGGCATCTCCAGCTGGGAGGAAAGCCTCTTTTCCATAGGCAGGAAAATGCTGGGAAGGTGGAGGTGTCGGCACCGGGGCCGGCTCAACTCGCCTGGCCGAGTGGGGGGCTGAGCTCTCGGGGTGCCCTGAGGCCGTCTGGGCACAAGGGGGCTGCCCCCACCCCGTGCTGGGGAAATCAGGTTGAACCTCCTTCATTTCCAGCCAACCCTGTAATTAGTGCTCAGCCCATGCTGGAGAGCAGGATCCGGCCCTGGGAAGGAGCCGCAGCAGCCTCAGGGCGTGAGGCAGGGACCAGCTGAGCCTGGAAAATTCATCTCACACCCGGACACCACGCAGACATCACTAGCCAGGACTCAGCATCCCTCTCCCCGTGTTCTCCCTGCTTTCCCTTCCCCTTCCCAGCCCTTTGCTGCTCTAGATCTCGGGATGCTGTTGCACAGGGTGCTCCTGCCCCTTTGGGACCCCATCTGTAGGCACAGATCCACCCCCAAGGGCTTCTCAACCTGCCAAGTGATGCTCAAATCCCGGATCTCTCCTTGAGGTGGCCGTGGTGAAGATAAGCACTCCCCAGTCCGAAGGCAGAGGGTTCACTGCCACCTGACCCTCTCATCACAACCCCCGAGGGGTTTTGCCATCCGTTTTGGGAACGGCCTTGACCGTGGGGATCCCATGGTGGTGACTCAGGGATGTTGGGGCTTGTGAAACAGGCCTGGGATGGTTTGGGAGACGCCTCCACACAGCCCCGCCAAGCCCAGCCGCCCCAGGGAGCCCATCGCGGGAACAAGCCACGGCAGCGTCTGGGCTTTGAGCGGCGGCCGACCCGTCAGGCAGGTTTCCCGGAGCAGAGCCGGCGAGAGCCACCCGGGGCCGGGCATGTCCCTCTGCCCGCTCGCAGGCTGACAGAGCCCTGCCGGCTCTCTCCTTCGCTGCCAAAGCCATGCAGGCAGTCGGCTTGCTGCTGCTGGCTTGGGCACTGCTGGGTACCGCTGGCACCCAGCAATGCCACCCTGCCGGCCCCGCCGGTGTCCTGCGCTTCACCGACACGCACGCCGAGATCCGGGTGCCGGCGTTGCACCGAGTCCCCAGCTCGCTCGACCCCCTCTACAGCCTCGTCCGGCGCTGCCTGGACCTCATCCAGCAGAACCCCCTGCCCACAGGTGAGTCCCGAGCTGGGACCCCACTGCCACAGCTGTCAGGACCTACAGAGCTTTGCTCTCTGCAATCGCTGTGTCCAGAGCTGCCCGGGGAGTCTGAACCTCCTCACGGACCAGGATGCTGCCTCCGTGCCAGCCCCACTGCCCGGGGAGGACTGGGGGGGTCCATAGGGTTGGGACCTCTTGTACTGGTGCTGTGGTTTCTTTTGCAGAGCTGCTCAGAGCAGCCCTGAACGACCCTGGCTCGGTGCGGACATCACAGGTGAGCGGGGACGTGAGGTGGGGGATCCCATGGGGATGGCACCCAGGTAGGACAGGCAACCTGGGCACATGGAGCTCCCCAAGTCGGGCGCATCGGTGCCCATCAGGCTCTTCCATCACGTAGGTGGTGCATTATGAGCTGGGCTACGTTGTCTGTGCCGTGGTGGCTCTGCTCTTCACCGTGGCCATGCCGGTGGCCGGGATGTGCTTCTGCTACTGCCGGAGCCGCCGGCGGTGCGGGGGCCGCCTACGTGCCCACCGTCGCTCGCTGGGCTGCCGCCGTCACTGCCTGCTGGCCTGTCTATCCCTCACCTCCCTCATCATCCTGTGAGTCCACCCAGAGCACCCCATTAACCACCCTGGGTGAGGGGAGTCCTGCCCTGTGGGGCTGGGAGGCTCTGCCGGGCAGCTCCATCACCGCCTGCTTTCCCCTGGCAGGATCAGCGTCACCTGCGCCTTGGTCAGCAGCCAGCGGGTGAAGGGGCAGATGGAGCCGGGGCTGGGGGCTGTGCCCACCACGCTGCGCACGCTGCGGCAGCACATCAACAACGTCCCCCAGGTGGGTCCCCGAGTAGCTTCCCCGTCTCTGGCGTGGGGTGCAGCCCAAGCCCTGGCTGCGCTTCCCTCGTGGAGTAGTTTGGGAGGTGAGAGGAGGTGGAACAGCCGTATTAAAAATGTATTTGGAAAGGCAATGTGTGGCTTCCTCCCCTCCCGACACCTGCTGCCCCTGCCTAACCAGCTCCTCTCTCCTGGCAGGGGGTGCAGATGGTGGTGGACCAGTTCGAGGTGCCCCGACAGCGGATAATCTCTGACCTGGGAGGTAAGCACCGTGCCGGGCACCGGCAGGCACCATCCCGAGCTTCCCAGCGGGCTGAGATGCTGATGGGGCATTCGGTGGCTTGCAGGGCTCAGCCGGAGCGTGGGGCTCTCCATCCACACGCAGCTCAAGGCTATGACCTACGCGGCGCTGGCGGATCTGCAGGACAGGGCTGGAGGTACGGCCGAGCGCGGCTCTTCCCGGTGCGGTGCCGGTGCCGAAGCCTCGCCGGAGAGCCGGGGCGGCTGAGCAGAGCAGCGTGAACTAGCCCTGGGCTTTCTCTTTAAGACCTACAGACCTCGCTGCACCATTTACAGATTCTCGAGCGGACCGCACGGGCGCTGGCCTCGGCCCGGGCCGAGCTGGAGCCGGCGCTGCGGGAACGCCGTCGGAGCGTGGTTGAACTGTTGGATGATCCACGCTGCACCTCCTGCGCCAGCGTCCTGGGCAGGGCACAGAGCCTGGAGCTGGGCGCTGACTACAGCAAGGTGGGATGGGCTGCCTGTCCCCCGCCGTCATCACTCCCCATCCCCCCACTCGGGTAGCCCCAACGCTCATGGGTTGCTTCTTCCACCCCAAGGTGCCGTCGGTGGAGAAGGTTTTGAAGGCACTGGCTGGGCTGCCCCGAAGTGACTTTGCAGAGATGATTCGTCAGGTTGGGGGGGGTGTCAGGGTGCAGTGATGGGGGTCAGAGTCCATGGGCAGCAGAGTCCAAGCTGCTCAGCACCCCCTCTTTCCTCGCAGGGCAACGGCACCTTCAACTCCATCCCGGAGCTGGCTGTGGAGAGGATGGCACAGGTCATTCAGGGTGAGTGGGATCGAGCTGCAACGAGTGGGGGACACCCTCCATGGGGCAAATCCCAGTTTGGGGGACACAGAGTGGGCCACGGGGATCCTTCAGCATGGCCTCGGCCCCACAGATCTGCGGGACGAGATGGCCAGCGTGACAGAGAAGGTGCAGTCCATCGCCGACAGCTTCCCTCTTCCCGACTACACCTTGCCCGCCAGCGAAGCCCTGCTGAAGGCAGAGGACAGGAGCCAGCCCTACCTGCGGGAGGTGGAGCGCTTCGAGCAGTACAGGTGACACCGGGAGGCACGCCGTGGTGCGGGGGATGCAGCAGAGATGGGCGCTGGGCCCCGCTGCGAGCCCCAGGCTGATGCACCAGCTCCGTATCTCGAGGCTGTGCTCTGCTGCTCTTTCCCCCAGGTGGATTGCGGGCACGGTGCTTTGCTCCATCATCCTCCTCGTCCTCGCCTGCAACGTGTCAGGGATGGCCCTGGGGGCATATGGGCTCTCCAAGCGGGAGGACCCCAGCGACTACGAGTGCCGAGGAGAAGCCGGTGCCAAGCTTCTCCTGGTGTAAGCAGCCCTGCGGGGGCCGCGGAGGGGCTGTTGTCATCGCGCATCCCCCAAGACCAGAGGGGCGCAGCCAAGCTGGGCGAGTGGAAAGGCTTTTGAAGCCGCCGCCTGCGCCGGCGGGTTTGGGAGAAGCTGCTCCTCCCTGGCAGCTGGCAGCTCCCACACCCTGGCCCCGCTGCCTGGCACACCTCTCTCCCGCGGGCCCTTCCCAGGCGTGCCCAGGCGCAGGAGGGAGCCGCGGGGCTGCAGCTGGCCAGGCAGGTCCCCACAAGCCTCTCTGCCCACTGCAAAGCCGCTGCTGACACCTCCCTTCTCTCTTTCTTTTAGCGGTGTGGGCCTGGCTTTCCTGTTCTCCTGGCTCCTCATCCTCCTGGTTTTTGCCACCTTCCTGGTTGGGGGCAACATCCAGACGCTGGTTTGCAGGAACTGGGTCAACCAGGAGATTTATAAGGTGCGTGGCCACACACCCACCCATCAGCCCATAAATCTCTGATTGTGTGCACCAAAATACCTCCAAACACTCTGTGACCTCCCCCTAAACCTATCTGGAAAAGCTCCATCCTAGACCAGAAGGTTAAGTTTAGGATTAGATCCTTGGATTTGCATCAGCAGTGGGGAGCTGTCCTCATGCTATTGATTCATTCAAGGTGAAGCTCCTACCTGCAGGACCCCTGTCCTCTGGTCCTCGGGGGTCCCTGGGGTGCTTGGGGTGGGCTCAAGAGCAAGGCTGGGAATGTGATCAGGGCTTGTTCCATGACTGTGCACAGGGCTGTCTGCTGCTTTCCAGCTGAAAGAGCCTTGGCTCTGCTGTGGGATCAGGCAAATCAAGGCAAGATTAGCTCTGGCTGCACCTGTGAGGGCAGAGCACCCTCAAAATCATTGCTGGAAATGCCTGTGCCTGATCCTGACCCTCTTTTTCTCCCCCATTTGGCCCAGTTCATTGACACCCCTGGGAACCTGCCTCCATCCATGAACCTCAGTCGGCAGCTCAACCTCAGGAGGGACTCCAACCTCAGTGCCACGTACCGGTGGGTGCTGCAGGAGCCCACCTCTGCCCCTAGACTGGGGGATGAATTTGGGGTCACACTGCCAACCCCTCTTTCCCTTCCAGAGCGTGCAAGAGCGGTGCAGGGCTGTGGGAGGTGCTGCAGCTTGACAGGTCCTATGACCTGGATGAGCATCTGAAAACCCCCAAGGTAAGGGCTGGCTGCAGCCACAGAGCTTCTGGTATTGGTGTGAGGGTGCCTGAGTTTTATTGGAGTTATTGGGATTCAGTCACAGAGTGCATTGGTTTGGAAGGGACCCTCCAAGGGCATCTTGTCCAACCCCCCTGCACTCAGCAGGGACATCTCCAACTGGATCAGGCTGCCCAGGGACACAGCCAGGCTGATCTTGAATGTCTTCAGGGACAGGGCCCCAGCCACAGCCCTGGGCAGCCTGTCCCAGTGTCTCACCACCCTCACTGTGCACAACTTCCTCCTGATGTCCAACCTACACCTGCCCTGCTCCAGTTTCAAACCATTGCCCCTTGGCCTATCCCCACAGCCCCTTCTGAACAGTCCCTCCCCAGCCTTCCTACAGAAGTGCAGCTCTAAGGTCTCCCTGGAGCCTTCTCCAGCCTGAACAGCTCTAATTCTCTCAGCCTGTCCCCATGGGGAATGTTCTCCAGCCCTTTGATCATCTTTGTGGCTTCCTCTGGACCTTCTCCATTAGGTCCATATCTCTCTTGTGTTGGGGGTCCCACAGCTGGACACAGCCCTGCAGGTGAGGTCTCCCCAGAGCAGAGCAGAGGGGCAGGATCCTCTCCCTCCCTCTCTGTCCACACTGCCTTGGATGCAGCCCAAGCTGCCATTGCCCTTCTGTGCTGCCAGTTCCTATTGCTGGCTCCTCTCCAGCTTCCCACCCACCAGCACCCTCAAGTCCTTTTCTGCAGGGCTGCTCTCAGTTTCATCACCCCCCAGCCTGGACTGGTATCAAGGATTCCTCTTGCCTCATCTCTCCCCCTCACAGTACACAGCAGGATTCCAGAAGCGCCTGGGGGACTTCTCTGCACGCCTGGGGGACGTGAGGCTGCTCCGCAGCGAGGGCAGGCAGGACCTGGAGACCTTCGCCCGCAGCGGTGTGGATGAGGTGGACTATGGACGCTTCCAGGAGGAGGTGAGGGGATGGCTGCTCATGGTCCTGCCTGCAGCAGGCAGCATCTGGCCCAGTGGGGATTTACCCCCAAAATAAATCACCAGGCTAGCTCAGAAGGTTTAGAAGAAGAATGAAGCTCTATTGACAAAGTGTGGTGGGTTGAAATCAAGCCCCCCAACAAATTGGAGATTTACCCCCAAAATAAATCACCAGGCTAGCTCAGAAGGTTTGGAAGCAGAATGAAGCTCTGTTAACAAAGTGTGGTGGGTTGAAATCAATCCCCCCAACAAACTGGAGATTTACCCCCAAAAAGAAGACACCAGGCTAGCTCAGAAGGTTTGGAAGAAGAATGAAGCTACATTTACAAAGTGTGGTGGGTTGAAATTGCCCCCCCCCAACAAATTGGAGATTTACCTCCCCAATAAATTTAATATTTTCCACCCAAAATAAATCACCAGGCTAGCTCAGAAGGTTTGGAGGTAGAATGAAGCTCTGTTAACAAAATGTGGTGGGTTGAAAACAATCCCCCAACAAACTGGTGGTTTACTCCCCAACAAATTTGATATTTGCCTCCAAAATAAATCACCAGGCTAGCTCAGAAGGTTTGGAAGTGGAATGAAGTTATATTTACAAAGTGTGGTGGGTTGAAATTGCCCTCCCTCCAACAAATAGGAGATTTGCCCCCCAAAATAAATCACCAGGCCTGCTCAGAAGGTTTGGAGGTAGAATGAAGGTCTATTAACAGTGTGGTGGGTTGAAATCAATCCCCTCAACAAACTGGAGGTTTACTCCCCAACAAATTTTGATATTGACCCTCAAAAAAAATCACCAGGCTAGCTCAGAAGGTTTAGAAGAAGAATTGAATCTCTGTTTACAAAGTGTGATGAGTTGAAATCAATCCCCCCAACAAATTGGAGATTTACTTCCCAACAAATTGGATATTTCCCCTCAGAAAGAAATCACCAGGTTAGCTCAGAAGGTTTGGAAGTAGAATGAAGTTGTATTTACAAAGTATAATGAGTTGAAATTACCCCCCCCCAACAAATTGGAGATTTACCTCTCAACAAATTTGATATTTTNTTGGAAGTAGAATGAAGTTGTATTTACAAAGTGTGGTGGCTTGAAATCCTCCCCAAAATAAAAAGTGCCAGACCAGCTCAAATGGAAGCAAATGAAGCTCTGTGTCCAAGCAAAACTACAATCTAGAAATACAAAATGCAATGAATATGTACAAAATATGCAATATTTACATGGATTTACAATTGATAGACTACACAAGAACCCCTCTGGATGAAGCCAGGGGGCTACCAAGAGCTTCCTCCTCTTCCCCTACCCCCCCAGACAAAGGAAAAGAGAAACAGGAGATAAGCAGAGAGTAGCTTCTTAGTATTTAGCCACAACAAAGAAACACAGCCAAGGTCAGCAAGAGCCAAGCAGAAGCAAGCAGCAAAGAGCTGAGAAAGAGAGGAAATTAGTTTATAGAAATTAACTTAATATTAGTTATCAATGGGATTATTTAGACCTTATCATTATTTTCCCTTTCTACATCCAGTGGTAATTTATTTACATTCTATCACTCAATCTGTGGAAAATTTCCTAGGCATCAGCCTCAAGCTGCCTCAAACACAAAGCAAGCTAAAATCTAGAACTATAAAATGCAGTGGATATGTACAAAATATATACAGACCTGTATTTACAATTTAGAAACAACACAAAGACCCCCTGGAGTTGTTGCCAGACCCCTCTGGACAAGCAAGAGGAGCTGCTTGCAACCTCCCCTCTCCCTCTCCTCCCTTTCCCAGTACCTCACCTTTACAGTTTGAAGGGGGAACTTTCAATCCTGACTGCAAAGACTGAAAGTAAAATGAATTACCATTGGATGCAAAAGGAAAATCATGGTAAGGTCTATAGAATTCATTGGATTGCTAATGGGAATATAGAGCAGAGGCACAAACAGTTCACACAGGCTCACAGGATGTTGTAGTAAGCCCTGGTAAGGAGGTGCCATGGGTGATGAATGAGGCATGAGCCCTGCTGCTGAATCATGAGATTCCAGAGGTGCAGAGGGCAGAGAATCTCAGAAGTCCTCTCAGTAGTTCTTTATTACTGTGTTGTAGAATCCCCAGCATTAGAGAGTCTTAGAGTCTCACACAGGATCACAGCTCACAGGGTGTTAGGGATTGGAAGAGACCTCTGGAGAGCTTCCAGTCCAAGCCCCTGCCAGAGCAGGAGCAGAGAATCCAGCACAGGGCACACAGGAACACATCCAGACAGGGCTGCAAAGGCTCCACACAAGGAGACTCCACAACCTCTCTGGGCAGCCTGCTCCAGGGCTCTGGGAGCCTCCCAGGGCAGAAGTTCCTCCTCCTGCTGAGCTGCAACCTCCTGTGCTGCACTTTCCATCCAGTGCCCCTTGGCCTAGCCCAGGGTGCAAGTGAGCAGAGCCTGGCCCCTGCCTCCTGCCCCCCAGCCCTCAGCTCTTGACAGACATTGAGCAGATCCCTCTCAGCCTTCTCCTCTCCACACTCACCACCCCCAGGGCTCTCAGCCTCTCCTCCCCAGGCACTGCTCCAGGCCCTTCAGCAGCCTTGGAGCCCTCCCTTGGACTCTCTCCAGCAGATCCCTGTCCCTCCTGACCTGGGGAGCCCAGAGCTGGATGCAAGATTC
Source organism: Indicator maculatus (assembly GCA_013399975.1). Lineage (NCBI taxonomy): Eukaryota > Metazoa > Chordata > Aves > Piciformes > Indicatoridae > Indicator > Indicator maculatus. The sequence continues at coordinate 15,089 of VXBD01004261.1, read as the reverse complement.
CAGCTGTGGCCTCAGCAGGGCAGAGTAGAGGGAGAGGAGAACCTCCCTGGCTCTGCTGGACACATTCCTCTGAATTCCCCCCAGTTCTTTCTCTTCTCTTCTCCTGTTGCTTCTACTTCCAACTGTCCTCTCTCTCTTCCATGGCCTTGCCAGGGTAGCTCTGCTTTGACTACTGTGTGAGGTAAGGGGAAGGAGGGAGGGAGTCGGAGAGGAGGTGAACAGGTCCCCTGGATCCATCTAGGGGGGGGGTCTGAGGAGTTTCTGTGTTGTTTATAAATTGCAAATATACAGACATTGTACATCTATTGTATATTTGGTACATCTATTATATATTTGGTACATCTATTGTATATTTGGTACATCTATTATATATTTGGTTCATCTATTGTATATTGGGTACATTTGTTGTATATTTGGTACATCTGTTGTATATTTGGTACATCTTCACTGCATTTCATATTCCTACATTGTAGTTTGCTTGTAAACACACCTTCATTTGCTTCCATCCCAAACTGAGCTGGTCTGGCAATTTTTATTTCTGGAGGTAGTTTTCTCCAAAATAGCTAGGGGTTGGGGTGTGGATTTTCAACCCCCCACACTCACACACAATCTACACCAGCAGAAGGTCAGGAAAGAGCTAAGGGAGCAATGCAAAAGCAGAGATCCACAGAGAGAAGGAGCAAAAAGAGGACAGAAATATTTATGCAGCTTAACTTTTATCCTGATTAGCAAACCAATGGAATGATAGACACAAAATATCACTAGTTTTCTTTTGTGTGGCCAATGGCCAATTTTATTTACTTTTTTTAACTTAAAGATGGCNCCCAAACTGAGCTGGTCTGGCAATTTTTATTTCTGGAGGTAGTTTTCTCCAAAATAGCTAGGGGTTGGGGTGTGGATTTTCAACCCCCCACACTCACACACAATCTACACCAGCAGAAGGTCAGGAAAGAGCTAAGGGAGCAATGCAAAAGCAGAGATCCACAGAGAGAAGGAGCAAAAAGAGGACAGAAATATTTATGCAGCTTAACTTTTATCCTGATTAGCAAACCAATGGAATGATAGACACAAAATATCACTAGTTTTCTTTTGTGTGGCCAATGGCCAATTTTATTTACTTTTTTTAACTTAAAGATGGCCAGAAAGTTCCTGTTCTTGTTTCTGGGTAGGACACTAAGCTAAGGCACTTAGCTTTAAACTATGACACCCAGCTCAAAGATGGACAGAAAGTTCCTGTTCTTGTTTCTGGGTAGGACACTAAGCTAAGGCACTTAGCTTTAAACTATGACACCCAGCTCAAAGATGGTCAGAAAGTTCCTGTTCTTGTTTCTGGGCAGGACACTAAGCTAAGGTACACAGCTTTAAACTACAGCACCCAGCCACACCTGAGGCTGGCTTCCAGGGGTGAGATTTTGCCCAGCCACCAATTTCCATCTTCCCCCAGATGAAAATCCCTGTGGTGCAGACCAGTCTCCCTGGCCTGGCAAGGAACCTTGAGGGGCTGCAGAAAATGCAGGTGAGCAGTGGGGTGGGCAGTGGGGGCTGCCTGTGTGCCCCCAGGGACACCATAACCCTTCTGTGTCCCCCCCTAGAGGAACAGCACCGTGGCAGGGCGGCTGGCCGCCGAGGCCAGGGCCCTCTGGCAGATGCAGAACTCCACAGTGCAGTCACAGGAGGCTTTGGTGGTGAGTCCATGCTGGGCTGGTGGCTGGTGGTGCTGCTGGCCTTTGCCTGGTGGTGTCCCCATGAAAGGGGGGACAGGGATTTTGAAGCCTTCTCACCTCCCTGTCCCACAGGCAAAGCTGGGGGAAAGCGTCCAGTTCCTCTCCCGCTTGGCACCGCACCTCCAGGTACTTGCATGGTTACTTCCAGCTCTGAAAAATAAGCAGGGACTTTTCTGCCAGGGCCCCAAAAAGCCAGTTCCAGGGTGATGGCAGAGCCAGGACAAATGTCACCCAGGGAGGATCAGTCCTCTTTAGCAAGGAGATTTACTGCTGCAGATCAGAGACCCTCCTGCAGCACTCCTGCAGCACTTTCAGCATCCCTGGCAGAGCTGTCATAGAGTCATGGAATGGTTTGGGTTGGAAGGGACCTTAAAGATCATCCAGTTCCAACCCCCTCTATGGGCAGGGACACCTCCAGGTTGCCCAAGTCTCATCCAGACTGGGCTTGAACACCTCCAGGAAGGGGATATCCACAGCTTCTCTGGGCAACCTGCTCCAGTGTCTCACCACCCTCACTGGTAAAGAATTTCTTCCTCATCTCCAGTCTCAATCTCCCCTCTTCCAGCTCAAAGCCATTGCCCCTCACCCTGTAGTGGCAGCATGTCCCTCAGTGTCTCATCTTACCCCCTCCCTGGGAGGGAGTTTCTCTGACTGGGGCAGGTCCCCCTCTCCCTGCTTTCCTACAGTCAGATTCAATTTGAAGCTTGGCATGTGCCCTGCTCCTGCCACCCCTGGGGCACCCATCCTGCTGCTCAGTGCTCTAAGGATGCTCTACCCTCCCTGTGCTTCCCCAGGAGCTGGTGAAGACAACGCTGACCACCACGGCCTCAGTGGAAGCCCGACTGCCTCTGCAAGCCCAGCAGATCCTCCGACAGGTGAGTTGGGCCTGGGTTAGCCCTGGAGGGGCTACAAAGTCCTCACAGCCAGAAAGAGAACAGCCTGCTGCAAGAGGAGTGCCTCAAGGCTCTAGCCCTTGTTTCTAAGCCTGACATGAGCCTAGAGCTGGTTGGAGCGGGGCTGGATCTGGAGCTGGACTGGATCTGGAGCTGGACTGGATCTGGAGCTGGGCTGGATTTGGAGCTGGATTTGGAGCTGGGCTGCATCTGGAGCTGGGCTGCATCTGGAGCTGGAGGTGGAGCTGGAGCTGGGCTG
>VXBD01004258.1:1254-12906 GCA_013399975.1 Indicator maculatus | reverse complement strand
CAAGGCACAGCAACGTGGCTTCTCTGCAAGGCTGAGGCAACTCCTTCCGTGGCCCACAGGGATTGGCTGGGGAGCTGCAGGCCAGCCGAAGTGATGCCCCCACTCCGGGGCAGACTATAGCAGTCCGAGACGGGAAGTGCACACAGGTTACCACGTTTCACTTGCTCGGCAACTGGTCCCCTTGCTTGGCGATCAGTCAGGCAACAGTGGCAGTCCACAGCGAAGCGCTCGGAAACACCAGTTCGAGTCCTGGGTAAAGCGGAACCTTCGGCAATGCAGTGTGCAAGGCAAATATGGGCACGTACAGAGGAACAGACACAGGCACAAGCACGGAACACTAGTTTACCAAAAACATTCCTATTTAACATTTGTCACACGAATACTGGTCCAGTGAGCATCCTTTGTAAACACAATAATTAACCAATGAAGTGATGTTTTGCCAAAGGTAGTTGTATGGGGTTTGGCTGAGCTGGAGTTAATTCTCCTCACAGAATCTTTCCGGTGCTGTGTTTTGCAGTGGCAGATGATAACATAGCAGTGTTTTGGCTACTGTTGAATAAGTATCCAGGCTGTGTCTTTTCAATGTTTCCCTGCCCCAAGAGTACACTGAGGGATAGGCAGGATCTTGGGAGGGGACATGGCTGAGCCGGTTTACCCGGACTGGTCAGAGAGGTATTCCATGCCATATGATATCAACTCAGATACAAGAAAGAAGTAAAAGAAGGAAGTGGGGGGGATTTGTCCTTGGCGTCTATCCTCCCAAGCAACCACCAAGCTTAGAGAGCCCTGCTTCCTGAGACGGAGCATCGTCCTGCTGATGGGAAGTAGAGAATAACATATCTCTCTTTGCTTTTGGCTTCTGTGTGGTCTGCTGCTTTGGTTTATTATTGTTATTAAAATTGCTTCTATCTTATTATTAGCTTTTGTAATTTTTTTCCCTCCCCTCTCCCACTGTCCATTTAAGAGGGGGAGTGATAGAGCGGCTTTGGTGGGCATCTGGCCTCCAGGCCAGGGCCAAACACCACAGTAGTATAAGCACACGCCTTGAACAAAGCAAGCATGAGCATATCGCCTGAGCTTTGTTTACTACAACTGGCCCAGGCAGGTTTTTAACCTGGACTTGGTGGTGCCAAGACATCCCCCCACTTCTCCAGAAGTGAGAGGGAAGAGGGGGGTTGAGCTGAACATGTAGGGACATGTCCTGGCACTATTTGGGGCATAATCTTGGACATAAGCATCATTTACCACAGTAAGGTACACTGAAACCATAGTCGTCCTCTTCATGTTGTAAATGCCCAGAAGAAGACAGAATGGTCTTGCTAGGCAGAAGGTACAAAGCCTGGGTGAGCCAAGACCCGGAGAACCATCCTCCTGCTGCGCTAATTCGCTTCCAGCTTACTTGCCTGCTTCTCAAACCCGGATCTCACAGTGAAGTGCTGAAAGAAATGGTATTGTCCAAAAGCCTGAAACCCCAGAACAGTCTGCGAATCCTGAAAACTTCGAGAGCTCTGTGCTGTCGTGCCACTGCCAGCCCTGGACATTAAGACAGTGAGACAACCCTGCCAGCAACCAGTGCCCAAGAGAACCCCAAAAACTGTTGCCAGCTAATGTACAGCAGCAGCACGTGGGTGGAACTCCACGTGGGTGGAACTCCCATTGCTGTCTGTGGACTATATGGCAGCCCTGGAGAGAATTCTGGAGAAATAATATTGTGAGTAACTGATTGTTTCTGTGAAGCCTCTTTGCAAAAGTTCTATCTGTCTTAACTCTTGACATTTTGGCAAGGTTCCTGTCAAGTTTCTTTCTACTGGACAAGGGGCATAACCCTGCTGCAGATTCTCTTTCCCACTGTTATTTTCCTAGTTTGCTTAATACTGTTTAAATTGTTAATATTGCCTGTAAACTGTACATATCCATTGTAAATATACTCCAGCCACACACTGATAACTTTTAATAAGTTTTTGGCAATTTTTCATAGTAATAATATCATATTTACCTTATTAATATTTCATAATTCATATTCATAACAATGCCCCTGCTTACTGCAGAGGTGATTGGATTAGATGCCCTTTGGAGGTCCTTTGCAACCCAGACCATTCTATGATTCTATTATTTCCAGGGTGGAAGTATCCACAAACTCCAAAGGAAACGTGTTCCAGTGTCTCACCACCCTTACTTCAAAAAATTTCTAATATCTAGCCTAAATCTATGGTCTTCAAGTGTCAATCCATTACCTCTCATACTGTCACTACCAGTCCTTGAAAAGGTCCTTTCCTGAATTTTCTGGAGGCCCCTTTCAAATACTGGAAGGGTGCTCTAAGGACTCCCCAAAGCTGCCTTTTCTTCAGTATGAACAGCCCCAGCTCTCATAGTCTGTCCCCACAGGGGAAGTGCTCTAGCCCTCTGATGATCTTTGTGGCCCTTCTCTGGACCAAATCTACCAGTTCAATGTCCTTTTTATGTGGGGGGCACCAGAACAGAATGTGACTCCAGGTGGGGTCACACAAGAGCCGAGCAGAGAGGGAGAATCACCTACCTCATCCTGCTGGTCACATTTCTTTTGATGCAGCCTTCTGGGCTGCAAGTGTACATTTCTAGCTCATTCTGAGTTTTTTTGTAAGCTGACACCCCCAAAACCTTCTCCTCAATACTAGTCTCAAGCCACTCTTTGCCTAGCCTATGTCCTTGGGATTTCCCTGACCCTGGTGCAGGACCTTGCACTTGGCCTTTTTGAACATCACGAGTTTGCCTTGGGCCCACCTCTCAAGCCTGTTCAAGCCACTCTGATGGCATCCTTCCATCCAGGGTGTCAACCAGAAAGTACAGCTTGGTGTCACAAATTTGCTGAAGGAGCAATCAATTTCAGTGTCAAATCACACTGGCTCCAGCACTGACCCCTGAGCGATGGCACTTGTCACTGCTGTCCATTTGGACATCGAGCCATGTAATGAAGGAGGTTATTAAGTTATGATTTATGAAAATATGAAATATGAAAATATGAACATTAAATTTTTACTAATATTTAAAAATATTAATAACCATGTATCAATATTTATATGCAGATTCTAGTGCATGATTGTTGATATATCCCATAAACTGGTACAGTATAGCATCTTGAACCCAATTAGAAAATTATAAAATAGTTAAGAACAAAGGTGTAGTTCCACTGCTTATCCACCAGATGGAGATACGACAAGACATGGGCATCTACTAGCTGGCTAGAAGAGACAGAATGTTAGGACGTGTACTATTTAAAGGAATATTTCAGAGACTCAAATCAGTTAAGATCATGAGTTATGACTCCAGATATGCCATGAAGGCTGCTTATGCAGGCATTTGTTACAATTCTACGTGCACTAAAGGCACGGAGATTTAAACAGAACCATAACTGGTACTGAACATGTGCACACTGAAAAGATACACTTTCACTGGTAGCTAGTTATTAAGCTACTGCTATACAGGCTGGTTGCCGATGCTGGCTGGCTCCAGGGACCTGGCTAGGGCTGCGGCTGCTGTGGCCAGTCCCATGGCCTGCTCCTGGGGGCAGTCCCTTCTTGGCGGGGGCAATAGAGGCAGCCTTATCTTCCTGCAGCTGTATGGGGGGATGAGATTTAGGCTTCTGCTGATGGGTTCCCCTGGAATGGGCTCTCTCTCTCGTGGCTCCCTTGGTGCGGTGTTCCCTGTGGGGCCAGCAGGACACTGTGGGGGAGGCATTTCCCTCCTGGAGCTGCTGCTTGAGAGCAGGAATGGGGGGGAGGGTGACACCACTTTTCCCTGGCTTGACTCGAAATGAACAACTGGCCAATTCTCCTCGGTGGCAACTGTGTTTGCATTTCTAAGATTACAAGGTAGTCCTTTGTACAGCTATACAGGATGCTCACAGGTAGTCCCGGCTTTGGATTACAGGCAGGAATGGTGCTCTGAATTTCCTTGGCACATACAGCACTGGAGGGCAGCTCCTCTTCTCCCGTGACCTGTGGGGTCCTTCATTGTGACCTGGCACACAAAGAGTTGTGGCTCACTGGTCTGCAGCTTGTGGCTGTGAAGATGTTGGGAACTGCCAAGATTCAGGCAAGTTCTCCCCACTCAACTGGGTTAAAGCTTACCTTAGGGGGTTCAGTCCCTTTGAGGTGGTGGCGGCTTTCCTACCAACAGGACTGGAAGATTACAACGTAAGGCGGACTGTAACTGCAGAGCAGCTTGCAAAGGACTCTTTGCAGCTTCCAAGTAAACTGAGGCACGGTGGCACTTCCCAGATTGCTTGCTTCTCTCTGTACTGCAGAGGGCAATAGTATGCATGTGAGCGAACAGAGCTTGATAGAAGCAATAGTAAGGAGTTTAGTAGCAAGAGCTTAAGCAGAGCAAAGGGCAAAGAATGACTTGTTTACAATTTGGGGAATCCTTATACATTACTTGAGCCTTGAATTGGCCCGATATCAATCATGATTAATAAATATAATTTCAGCCTATGACCAAGCGTGTGGCTAGAATTGTGCCCAAACTTGGAAGGAACACAGGGTAAGCATGAGCATCCCATACGGTGGCTGTGTCGTGTTGTTTACACCAAAGAAGGCAGGTTGGGTTGTTTACTGCAGGCTGACTTGCACCCTGGCCTTTGTTTACTCTGCTCTGGACTGAGTACCACCTCCAGATAGGAGAAGGGAAGGGGGGGATGTGGCCAAACATGCTGGGACAAGTTTTGGCAATATCTGGGGCATAATTCTGGGCATAGGATGCCCAACAAGCCATTAACAGCAACTCTCTGAGTGTGGCCATCCAGCCAATTGCTTATCCAGAGAGCAGTCCACCCCTGAAGTCCATGATTTTCCAATTTGGTGACCAGGATGTCATGTGTGACATTATCAAACACTTTGTAGAAGTCCAGGTAGATGGTATCAGTTGCACTTCCCTTGTCCACTGAAGCTGTTTAACTCCATAACAGAAAGCCACCATGTTCATCAGGAATGATTTGCCCTTGGTGAAGCCGTGTTGATTATCACTAATCACCTCTGTTTTCTGTATGCCTTAGCAAAGCCTTTAAGAAGTTCTGATGCATGATCTTGCCAGTCACAGAGGTCAGACTGATTGGGCTATAGTTTCTGGGGTCTTTCCTTTCTCCCTTTTTGAAGATCGGGGTTATATTTCTGCTTTTCCAATCAGCTGGGATTTCACTAGATCTTCAAGACTTTTCAAACATGATGGACAGTGGTTTGGAAACTTCATCTGCCAGTTTCCTCAGGACCCATGGGTGGGTCTCACTGGGACCAGTGGGTAGATCTCATCAGGACCCATGGACTTGTGGACGTTCAAGTTCTTTAGATGGACTCAAATACGATCTTTTCTTATGGTGGTCATGTCTCCATTTTGCTTTGGGGGAGGCCACACATCTTCCCTAGCCTTCTTTTTGTCACTAGTCACCTAAACAAATTCTTCTAATTCTCTTTTGTGGCCCTAGACAAATTTAATTCTACCTGCTCTTTTGCTTTCCTAACCTGATCCCTGCCTGCTCGGAAAACTGCTCTGCAGTCTCACATGGCCTATTCTTCCTTCCATTGCTTTTAGAGTCTCCTTTTTTTGTCCAAGAAAGTCCAAAAGCCTTTCATATTTTTTAAATTCTTGAATCTGACAAAGTAATTATTCCTTCTCCTTTTTCTGTTTTGAACTTTGTCATTCTTGTTGCCTGTTTTGCTCTAATGCATAGCAGAAGGGCTGTGCCTGAAATGATGTATAGAGCAAATTTCACCCTCCATTTCAACTACAGGTTTCCCAACTGAAAACTCTTACATTTAAGCATAAACAGCAAGTGAAACGGAAAATTGAGTGTTAGTGATGTGATTATGAAATATGAAATATAAGGCAAATATTAATAAAATATAAATTATTATTTATTAATATAAAAAATTACCAAAGCTTATTAACAATATATTTAAAGGTAGGAGTCCGCGGTCATGGTGGTAGTCTCCATAAAAGGGTACCAGCAAGAATTTAAACAATGTTGACAAAACTAGAAAATGCAAAACAGTTATTCAAGTAGAAAGAAAGGGAATCTGTGGTGCAATATGCGACTTGCCCACTAGCAGAAGACTCTTTTGACACTTTGCTGCTGGACACAACCAGGAGCCAGGACACAATGAACCTTTGCAAAGAGGCTTAACAGGAACAAACCAATTTTACTCACTAGTTATGACTCTGGAAATTACCAGGGCTGCTGCATTTAAAATCCACAGATTAAAATATCACATGAGCAAGGGTGGAAATTTTGAAAAAAAAAAAACAAAAAATGCTACTAAACATGTGAGCATTGAAAATGTACAGTTCCACTTTCTATGTCTGTCTCTGGGGCAGTCCCTCTCGGGGGCACAAGTGGAGACAGGTATCTCCCATGGCTGTAGGACACAGCTTGAGTTTGCTGGGTGTGCTGAATACTGCTGGAGGCAGGTTCACCTGGAAGGCTACAGGTGCATGGTTTTCCCAGTGCTGGTGGTGCTGCAGAGTTTGCAGAGCCCTTTGCGGGGAAGCAGTCCCTCCCTGGAGTGGCAGCAGAATGTGGGGAAGGTGAAGATGCTTTCCACCTGACTTGGGCTGTAGTCAGCTCTTTGCTTGAAATGAGCAAACATTGTCAATACTCTGCTGCTGTCTTTCCCAGGGCTTCTTCCTGGGGTATGGCAGCTGGCATGGACAGTGCTCTGCATCACCCCAGCATTAGAGGCCCTCAGAGCTGTGGAGCAGCTGGTAGCAGCTCCTTTTCCTGGCTCGGTTTTCTCCTGGCTCAGGTCACTCCCTGTTCTCCACAGACTGGGCTGGCCATGGACAGGTGGCTTTCTCTCCCCTCTCAAGCAAACGGGTCTTTCAAGGCTCCGGCACTCTGCACAGATATCACTCACAAGCAATGCCTGATTTGCCAGTTTGGTTCAGCACAGATGTTTTCCTCTAGGCACAGAAGGCTGCAACAAGGTGTATGAGGGGGCACTGCGAGCGGCTTAGCCTCACAAGGCAGCAGCTTTATGCTTGCAGTGGGCATGGTCAGAACTGCTGATAGGAGTTCAGGCAAGTTCTCCCCATCTGTTGGGGGTGTACATTCTTTTGTAACTCAAACAAAGTCCTGGTTCTCTCTTGGCTTGCCCTTCCAGGTCTCTGTCCCTTTCTGCATGGGACTGGTACAATGCAAAGAGGCTGGCTGTGGTTTCGGTGCAGCTTCCATGAAGGGCTCTTTGCTGATTCTGGGTAAACTGAGGCATGGCTTGGTTCTGGGTTGCAGGCAGGCATGAGTCTTGAGGCTTTTCCTGGATAGCAAACAAGCTTGACAGGGTTTTTTTTCTGGATAGCAAGAAGCACATACAAGAGCAAGAGAGCAAAGTATTTACAAAGCGGTTTACAACTTTGCTAGTATTTATCATTTGCTCAAAGCTTGAATTTGGCCAACAGTAAAACCTGTAAACATGCCCATTAACCTACAGCAGAGCATTTGGCTAGAATTCTTCCATATATGGAAGAAGCATAAGTACAAACATAAGCATCCTGTGATCTGGACGTGTGATACTTGTTTACCCCAATCAGACAGAGAGGGCAATAAGTCTAGGCATGTTGGTGTTTACCCAGGCTTACTGACACTTGGCCTTTTGTTTCAGCTCTGGGCTGCGACACCCACTCCAGAAGGAGGAAGAAGGGGTTTGAGCATAACATGTAAGGACATGTTCTGGGTATAATTCTGGGCATATGCACCCTCCTGCCACAGCTGGTAGGGTGATATTAGTTTATACTGTGATCATGGTAGGATAGGTTCCTATGTACTTCAAAACTGAAAACTTTGTATAACCATTTTGTAAAAGCAGGTATAGTCTTTCCTGGATCTGAAAGCCTACTGAACTTATAATGACATTGGGTCTTTATTAACCATCTTAAGTTGAAATGAAACACAGCGACATCAGATGAACATAGCAGCTTTTTATCTGGACCCAGTCTTACAAAACTCTAAGATTCTGTCCTGTGTTAGGTGGACCCACTGAGTTTTACCTCAGCAATTTCCATTCTGTTTCACAACATCTAGCACAGATAAATCAATGTGCATATATAAAATTTATTTTGAAGGGATTCTTATCTTGATCATGTCCTCTCTAGGGGCTGGACAGCATTCATTCTGTTGTCTCACTCCATAAATTACTTCAGACCTGTAAGATACACAAGAAATATACACTTTTTCATAGTAATTTGCTTCTAGGTAGTGAAACAAAAAAAAAAGGTAAAAAGAAAGGTTATACAGACACACTTGTTAATTATACATGAAAACACAGTCACTCAGGGCAAGACTTTCAAATCATTTTCTATAATTTTTATAGAGGTGAGACATACTTATGTTCTCTCTGTAGCACATTGATAAAGGAAGAAACCTTAAGAGATGCTTCATTTCATGTGTCTTAAAAAGCTTTCTTAGGAGGTGATGTCCCCACAGCAAATAAAGAAATCCCATGTGACCAGCTTGGACTCAACAGTCAGCACTTACACAGTTAACTAAGTGAGATGAAACACAAAATTGACTGTCTTGGTCCACCTACAGAAGATACATATCACCTCATGCTTTGACTCAGTTTTAATTCTTTTTCTTTCCCAAATGTAATTGTTGATTTGCATTACTAAAGAAGTGTTACATAGTTGAAATTAATGCAATGTTTGTGCCATTTGAAATTTAGTGCAATTTGAAATGCAGTGCCATTTGAAAATTTACCATATTCCTGCTCAAATCTGACTATGTATTTATTATAAATTGAATGAATGATTACCTCTTAGATTATCAGGAACCCTTATTAAAGAGATTACATTAGGATTCATTAATGAAGTATGTTCCTCCATAGAATATCATTGTTGTTGTTGTTACCATTTATATTATTAATTTAATAATAATAATAATGCAATTCACATTACAGCAATAAAAATTAAAATGCTACATTGAATAATAAGGCTAATTATTGTCAAAATAGTATCAATGATCATTAAGTATCATTACAAAGCAAAGATGTAAATAACTACTGACAGGAATTATTGAATACTATGATAAAACTTATAGCTGAACCAAGGTGGTACCGAACAAAGTGTCTCTTCTCAAATCCAGGAAGATTTGGATGCTAAATGTTTTTAAGCATTAATGTTCAACAGGGGTAATATTTGACAGAAGAAGACAAACAAGTGAGCACAAATTTGCTCAGTGTTTTGCTAACTGTAATCACAATTTGTTTTCCAAATACCCGAGGTCAGGGCCAGACATACGAAAGAAATAGATTACCAGGATTTTAGAGCACTATGGTATCTATAAAAATGGATGTCATTGTACAAATGCAACATATCATTACTGTTATTATTGCTGCAGATTACAAATAACGTTTGTCTAGAAAATTTTCTGAAAGAGACTGACACTGGTGCAATCACTGATGTTCTCTGTAATAGGAAAAACAATTAGTTTTCAGTAATTCGCCTTCCTGGGAATGCTACATACTAAATTATATCCCTTCTTCTTCATTGAAAAGACTATAAAATGAAATATTTCTGTTCCAAAATTTTCAGACAAAAAGGGTGGAACCACTTTCCTTGCTTTCTGTCTGCACCACTGTTTCTGGAAGCTATAATCATACTGGAAGTGTTAGTTTTGAAAGCACTTACTGATGATCTTCCAAAGCCCCTGCTGGTTTTCTGAGGAGTCAGAACATCAGTGAAACTCAGTGAAGAGCCTCAGGGGATACTGAAGCTGTGACCTGGATGTCTTTTGAAAAGACTGCCTCGAAAAGACTGCATCAAGCACATCCAGGAATAAGGCCTACGTAAGAATTACTTAGTGAGATTTTTTACTTGTTACATAGGATGTTAGATTGAATGCTTATCATGGAATTTTTGAGCTTTAAAAAAAAAACCCTCTATTTATTTGTGGTCCTTGGCAGCAAGAAATACCAGAAGGATATTTACAGCGAGAAAGTATACAGACATTTATGGTGGAAGAAACATGAACATATTTCCAATATGCACACAAAGTTTAACTAAAGTAGGTTCAGAATCTGAACCTCTCAGAAGGTCACAAACTTTCTGTGTTCTGGTGGAAATAGTCTTCCTCACCTCTAGAGCTGTTAATGTTACCTAGGCTTATTTATGGAGGAAGCAGTTTTCCTTTCCCCACTAGTCCAATGGAGAATCCAGGGGCAGATAGAACAAGGTGAAAATATGTTATAAACTTCGTTAAATGTCTTTGATAAATCTTACAGTAAAAATAATACTGGGGTAAAAGAGGGGAATCCCTAAAGACACTGTGAGACTTTGCACTTAGGTCAAGTTCCTGCATTTTGTGGATGTTACTTGCTGGATGTTTGTAGGTAAATACCCCAGTGATTAGCCACATTAGCTATATTAGACACATTAGCTATATTAGACACACTAACACCACTTTTAGTTAACCAAAAAAGAAAAAAAAAAACAACCCTGAACACTGAAAAATTTGTATTTTCTTCATGTGTGCATATAAAGCTAAGAATTTGTTGTTAGTGTAGTTGAAATCTTATCAGTATTATTAATTCAGACCTAGTTATTATAGAAAAAGAATACTTTGTGTAGAAAAAATGAAGAAAATACAGTTATAATGTTATAAAACACTTAGGCTTACTTATATTTGTGGTGATATGCTAACTTTTCTACTGTTCCTCACAGTCCCAGGAGCACTGGTTTCATTCACTTGCAGTGGGATGTTACGGTGAGTTGTCAGGATCAGGAGTACTTCATTGTTCACTACTGTCATCTATATAAGCCTATGGTTGTATAATTAAATTTGGTTTAAAAAACCAAGCATTTAAAACTTTACTCAGTTTTAAAAAACAAAATCCAGGTTCATCCTACAGGTCTTGGTGCAATTCCTTCCAGTCTTATGGAAAAGAGGAGCAGATTTTCTGAAAAAAATTCTAGCTATGGCTGATTAGAGTGTCTTAATCACTCTACAGCCAGCTATCCTCCTACTAGATTAAGCCGGTTATTCAGTGTTAAGACAAATATTCAGGCCTGGATTCTGCTTCAAAGAGCTTACCGTCTAAGTCTAGATACATGACATGGAAATGAGAAGTGACAAGTGAACAAAAAGAAACAGCAGGGGAGAGAGGGAACACAAATGTATGTGGTTTACAGAATTATCACAGAGTTTCTCAGAGGAATGTTTCATCTCCCTAAAATTTAGTCATCAAATAGAAGACCATTTCTGTGTGTGGTCAATGGAGCTAACTGGATGCCTACAGAAAATGATGTAATTTACAAATTTATTTTAAAGTGGATGAATGACTTTGTGGATGACATTACTGCTCTCCTCCAATAACTGAAAGACTCCTGGCTTGTTCTACTCACCTAGTTTTCAGATTTGTAGTATTTTTGTACTGGTTTGGGGCCAGACAGATCCTCTCTTGACCCGAAAGGGACAAAAGAATGAGACTCACACAAATGGATCAGAGAGTGATGGAAAGTTTAAATGGAAAAGTGATTGGTGAAGCTACAGAAAACTACAAAGGATAGTGCCGAGAATATCCCAAAAGCATACAGAACCCATTACATAACACCCAGAGGCTTCCCAATCCTCCCTTCTCCCACCTGAGGGTATACCCAAACCCCCAGGGCTCTTTCTTCCCCCCTCCCGCT
>VXBD01004248.1:8046-22940 GCA_013399975.1 Indicator maculatus | reverse complement strand
AACAGCACCACTCAGCTTGGTGTCATCAGCACACTGCTGGAGGTGCCTGGATCCCACACTCTGTGACACTGATAAAGACATTGAGCTGGTCCCAGTATGGACCCCTGGGGGACATCTCTTGCCCCTGCTCTCTGCCTGGACTTTGAGCCATTGGGCTCTGCCCTCTGGATGTGACCATCCAGGCAATTCCTTATCCCCTGAACAGTCCACCCAGCAAACTCACATCTCTCCCGCTTGGTGGGTAGGATGTTGAGGGAGACCTACATCTGGCAGCTGGAGGAAGGCTTGAGGGGGAAATTGAGTTCTGTGGAGCTTTAGGGCATTAGGTAAAAAGGAAATTGGAAGCTGATCCAAGTGTGGTGGGTGGTATGGGGGGGGAAAACAATGAAAAGAGAGCTGAGAGGGGGAGAACACTACAGCTGTAACAACTGAACTCAGTGTCTGTTTTTGTTCTGAAGCACAGGAAGTTGCCTTTCCCCTTCTGGTCTTGTCCTGTGATGGATGCATACAATACAGCAGAGGACAGAGGCTGCTCCTGGATGGGGGCAAGGGCGGGCAGGTGTGCCAGTGAGACAGCTTTGTCTGCCAGAGTGCAGAGAGAGGGGGACCTGAAACCAGGGGAGGATCTTCCTTGTAGTGTGACTGCTGTGAGAATTAAGAGCTTCAGAGGGCAGAGCAAGCAAGACATCCACAAGTGACCTGGAAAACAGACAGAGAATTGCTTCTGCATCTGGGGTGCCAGGGGATTGTCTGCCCCATCCCTGGAGGTGTTCAAGGCTAGGCTGGATGAGACCTTGAGCAAGCTGGGCTGGTGGGAGGTGTCCCTGCCCATGGCAGGAGAGTTGGAGCTGGATGATATTCAAGGTCCTGTCCAACCTAACCATTCTGTGAATCAATGAACAGGGAGACCAGGAGCCAGCAGTGTGCCCCTGTGGCCAAGAGCATCCTTGGGGTGCATCAAGAAGAATGTGGCCGGCAGCTCGAGGGAGGTTCTGCTCTTCTCTGGTGAGGCCATGTCTGGGGCACTGTGTCCTGTTCAAGAAGGTCAGGGCCTGGCAGGAGGGGACAGAGCAGAGGGCAGCACAGATGCTGAGGTGACAGGAACATATCTGTGATGAGGAACTGGGGCTGTTCAGTCTGGAAAAGAGCAGCCTGAGGGGGGGCTCCTCAGTGCTGGTCAATACTCCAAGGGTGGGTGGCAGGAGGATGGGACCAGGCTTTGTTCAGTGGTGCTGAGTGACAGGACAAGGGGTAATGAACACAAAGTGGAATATCAGAAGCTCCATCTAAGCATGAGGAGGACCTTCTTTAATTTGAGGGTGCTGGAGCCTGGGAACAGGCTGCCCAGAGAGGCTTCACATTGTCACAGGGTCATAGGATCACAGAATGGCTCAGGCTGGAAGGGACCTCAGAGCTCAGCTCCTCCAACCTCCCCTCCATGCCCAGGGACACCTCTCAGCTACACTCAGCTGCTCAAGGCCTTCAGCAGCCACAGCCTCCCTGGGCAGCCTGTGCCAGACTCTCACCAGCCTCACACTCAACAACTTCTTCCTCAGCTCCACTCTAACCCTGCTCTGCCCCAGCTCCAAACCATTCCCCCTTGGCCTGGCTCCAGACCCCCTCAGGAGAGGTCTCTCAGCTCACCACATTATCAACCTGCTGCTAGGCTGAGCTTAGTTGTGAAATCACCTTCCTTGGAACAGGTCCTGCTGCTCCTAAGAGCTTTGGCAAACATTTGACTGTGATTTTTTTTCTCTGTAATTATTGGTGTGTTGGCTTAGCTCCCTGAGCCTGAGTTGGTGCAGGGTGCTCAGTCCCAGCAGCCAGTGTGGCACATCCAGCTCAGGGACCCTTTCCTCTCTCCCTTGCCCCAGCCACATCCTTTCCTCCCCTGTGAGCTGTGGAGGTGGCTCAGCTTTGTGCTGGGCAGTCTGTGGGCAGGGAGGGAAACGTTTGGCTGTCAGGGCAGAAATGGCTTCTTCAAAGCTCAGCTCTCCTGCCTCTTTTCTTTTTCTATTCCTCAAGAGCCTGGGCTAGAAATCAGATTGATAGAATGGGTAGGGTTGGAAGGGGCCTTGAAGATCATCTAGTTCCAACCCCCCTGCCATGGACAGGGGCACCTTCTGCTACTCCAGCTTGCTCAAGGCCTCATCCAGCCTGGCTGTGAGCACCCCCAATGATTTGGTCTCTTTCTCTGATGGAAGTTTTTGTCATCCTAAGGGGCACAATGTCCTTCTCAGGACAGCTTGCCAACTTGAGGTGGCTGAGGACAGGCATCTGAATAAAGAACAATTGAACTGCAGAAACAGATGAAGGCCACACAGAAAGAGTTCCTCTGCTGCTAGGTGCAGAGAGGAGTGACCTGGGACTCTTCTCACCAAGGGCTGAAGCCCTCTCTGAGGAGCTGTTGGCATTGCCTTGTTTGTCTTTTTTAGTATCTGACTCAGGCACCAGGACAGGTTGGAGGTTGTCCTGCTGGAGAGCAGCTCCATGGAGAAAGACCTTGGAGTGCTGGTGGGCATCAAGTTCTGCAGGGGACAGCAATGTGCCCTGGTGGCCAAGAGAGCCAATGGGATCCTGGGGGGGCAGCAAGAAAAGTGTGGCCAGCAGGGCTGGGGAGGTTCTGCTGCCCCTCTGCTCTGCCCTGCTGAGACCACCCCTGCAATGCTGTGTCCAGTTTGGGGCTCCCCAGGTCAAGAGAGACAGAGACCTGCTGGAGAGAGTCCAAGGGAGAGCCAGGAGGATGCTTAGGGGACTTGAGCATCTCCCCTGGGAAGAGAGACTGAGAGCCCTGGGGGTGTTTAGTGTGGAGAAGAGAAGGCTGAGAGGGATCTGATCAATGTCTATCAATAGCTGAGGGGTGGGGGTCAGGATGCAGGTGCCAGGCTCTGTCTGGTGGTGCCCAGAGACAGGACAAGGAGCAGCAGGCACAAGCTGGAGCACAGGAGGTGCCACCTCAAGAGGAGGAGACACTGCTGTGTGGTGAGGGTGGCAGAGGGCTGGAGCAGGCTGCCCAGAGAGGTTGTGGAGTCTCCTTGTCTGGAGCCATTGCCAAGCCCCCTGGCTGTGTTCCTGTGTGAGCTGCCCTGGGTGCTGCTGCTCTGGCAGGGGCTTGGATGGATGCTCTCTGGAGGTCCCTTCCAGCTCCTCACACTCTGTGTTTCTGTGACTGTCACTGTGCACATTCAGCTTCCCTGTAGCTGAGCTTTCAGAGCAAGGCATTGCTGTTAATGTTTGACTGGGGCATGTGGGGATGAATATTTATTTCAGAAGCTCACTCATGTCTGTCCATCCTCCCTCAGCTGTGAAGCCAGCAGGCAATATCCTGGAAGGGTAACCAATGCTTTGAATCCTAAAAACCTGCTCCCTGTGACCTTTGGAAGGAAATAGCCAAGAAAGTCAAAGCTTTGCAAAAGCAGCACTTTGAGTTCGGGTTTTGGTTTTTTGTTTTTTTTAATAACCAAACTCTTTTGGATCCTGACATGGTTTGGGGAAGTTAATGTTTGATGGACTGAGTAACTGAGTGCTAATTGCTTCACCTTCTGATTGGTATGGAGGAGGGCCACAGCACCTGCAGCCTGTGGAGCCTGCTGGGAGTGCACTGAAGGGCAGCCAAGCCTTGAGCAATGTGGGGCTGGCTGCCAGCCCCAGCCCCAGCTTTGCAGCCTGCAAAACAGCCTGGAAAGGCTGCCCAGGTCCCCCAGCAGGCAGCTTCACCTGGGCCCCCTGGAGCTGTGAGCTGGGTGCTGTGAGGACAGCAGCAGCCTGGTTAGCACAAACCTTGCTGAGGTGTGGGTGTGACAGCAGTGACTGCACCCTGAGAACCCCACGGGGCTGGCTTCCTCCGGGGGCTCAGCACCCGTCAGGGCAGCTCCAGGGGGAGCAGCAGGGGTGCCAGAAGCTGCAAAGGAGCTCTGACCTGTTGGAGGAGATGTGGCAGCCTGCTTCTGGAGGTCCTTGCAGTGTGCTCAGCTCTAGTAGTGCAGTGGCTCAGCCCCCTGGGCACTGCGGTGCCCTTGATGGTTTTTAAGCACTTTGTAGATGTGCAGAGCTCAGGGCTGGGCTTCATGGATTCAGGGAGTGTACTGGGATGCAAGGGAGCCTTGAGGGGATCTTGTCCAACCTCCCTGCAGGTAGCAGGGACACCTCCAACTAGAGCAGGCTACCCAGGGACACATCTAGCATGAGCCTGAATGTCTCCAAGGATGGAGCCTCAACCCCATCCCTGGGCAGCCTGTGCCAATCTCTCACCACTCTCCCTGTGCAGAACTTCCTCCTGGTGTCCAACCTAACTCTGCCCTGCTCCAGTTCCAAACCCTTGCCCCTTGTCCTATCTCTACAACCCCTTCTGAAGAGTCCCTCCCCAGCCTGCCTGTGGGTACCCTGCAGATGCTCACCTGCAGCTCTCTAAAGTCTCCCCAGAGCCTTCTCTTCTGCAGGCTGAACACCCCCAGCTCCCTCAGCCTGTCTTCTTAGCAGGGGTTCTCCAGCCCCCTGATCATTTTTGTGGCCTCCTCTGGACCCTCTCCATCAGGTCCATGTCCTTCCTGTGCTGAGGGCTCCAGAGCTGGCCCCAGCCCTGCAGGTGAGGTCTCCCCAGAGCAGAGCAGAGGGCAGGATCCTCTCTCTCCAGCTCTGGCCACACTGCTTTGGATGCAGCCCAGGCTGCCCTTGGCCTTTGTGCTGCCAGTGCCCACTGCTGGCTCCTGCCCAGCTTCTCCCCCACCAGCAGCCCCAAGTCCTTTCCCCCAGGGCTGCTCTGAATCTCCTCATCCCCCAGCCTGGATTGATCATGAGGATTGTTCTGACCTGGGTGCAGGACCTTGCACTTGGCTTTATTGAACCTCCTGAGGTTCTCTGCATAGGATCCAACTGGATTGGCTTCATTGGTGCTTGTGTCTGCTTTGTGCCATGGTTAGTTGGTTAGATAAGGGTTGGGTGATTGGTTGATTCTGTGATTCTGAGTATGAGCCAGCCAGGGACTAACCTGTGGTTAGGTTAATGCTTAGGTTAATGAAACACTACCTGAAAACTGCAGCTGGGATGCTCCTTCTGGCCTGAGCCAAGACAGTTGCAGGGCTTGGTGGGGTTGAGGGCTTGGATTGAGACCACCTCCAGCAGGAAGTTTGATTCAGCTGCAGTTTGGGCACAGGGAAAATCAGATCAGCTGTGGGCAGTGAGGTTTGCTCATGAAGTCTTGGGGTGTTTGGGGTTTGGTTGTCTTGGTGGTGGAGTCCCCAAGCCTGGCTGTGTCTCAAGGTGGTTTGGAGGTGGTGTTTGGGGTATGGTTTCAGGGTGACCCTTGCAGAGTAGGGTTAATGTTTGGGGATCCTGAGGCTCTGTTCCAAGCTGAATGTTTCTGTGGTTCTGTGTTTTGGTAGTTTTTCTTCTTGTTGTTTTGGTTTTGTTTGTTTGGGTTTGTTTTTTATTTTGTTTGGGGGTTTTGTTTTTATTTTTCCTTTTGAGTGCTGTTTGCTTTTTGGTTTGGTTTTGTTTGCATTGTGGTTTGGTTTTGTTTGGGTTTTTGTCTGTTTCTTGTCTGAGATTTGTTTTGCTTTTGTTCTTAGGCTTTTTTTTTTTTTCCACCTGTGTGTGTTTCTCTTTCCTCTTTTTGTTTTGTTGTTTCTTTGGGGTTTTTTTTGGTCTTTTTATTTTCCCCACGAAGGCTAAAATGTCATTGCTAAAGCGTTTTGCTGTGTTTCTGACTACCCTTTTAGTGTTCCCAGTTAGCCAGTGCCGCTGAACCGGGACTGCAACAGTCTTGCTCCATTAGCTCTTACAGTTAATGTAAATGAGGGCAATCAGGAGGAGAAAAGCGAAGGGAATTTGCTTGTTCCTCCTCTTACAGCTCTGCCCAACACTCCAGGTTTCATTGGGAGCCCAGCACTGGGGGAGGTCGATCACCTAAGATGAAACCTGTGTGTGATGGCTTCTAATAAGGACTGAGGGACCACTTCTTTCCTTCCCCCGTACTCCCAGGGTGAATCCCCTGGTGAATGTTCTTCCCTTCAGTGCATTGTTTGAAGCCCTCAGGCTTGGGCTTCTTTACAAACCTTTCTCTTTATTTTTTTTTCTTGTGGTGCAGTTAGGTCTGATTGAAACCACATTTTTCTGTGTGTCAAAAGCAGTTCAGCACTTGAAAAAAAGGAATCCTGGTATTGATTGGATCATGTTTGCTAAGTGGATGTCACTGGCTAATTCTTTGGAGAGGCTGTTGAGCTACCCCAGATTAAGTGAGTGGTTACCATTAAGCAGTTACATCTGGCTCCTATTAATTCACACACTCTGGCCCTTGTTTTCTGACTAATATCTTGTCAAATAGGTTGGGGTTAAATGTCTTTAAGTCATCCAGCTACAGGGACCCTTCATTTCCAAGGCAAAAGCTGAGTCACTTAGGGCTCCCCAGGTTGGAGCAGTGTTGGCATCTGAGGGACTTCTGCAGGGACAGGATGAGAGGCAATGGTTTGAAATGAGAGCAGAGCAGATTGAGATTTGACTCCAAATATAGTATTGGGTTTAAAAACTTCCTTTGAAAATGCCATCCTCATCTTTGGGGTTTTTTTTTGTTTGTTTTGGTTTTTGGTTTTTTTTTTTTTTTGTGGGCAGTGAGTTGGTTTTCTTCTTTCTTATTTTAAGAGAGCTGAGGAGTAGGTGATGAAGTCCACAGCAGCAGCATTTCATCTTCATTCCTGTTTTGACAAAATGCTCTAAACCTGCTGTGTTTAATACTGGAAAGGAGACCAGAAATGGACTTTAGGAGGATAACAACTCAAGCTGCAGCTTTGGTTTGGTTGGTTGTGTTTGGCTTGGTTTTGGTTTTGTTCACCTTGAGCTTCAGGACTCTTAGAACCTCTTTACCATGAGGGTGGTGGAACACTGCAGCAGGTTGCCCAGGGAGGTGGTTGGGGCTCTGTCCCTGGAGATATTCAAGGTGAGGCTGGACAGGACTCTGGGCAAGCTGATCAGGTTGAGGATGTCCTTGCTGAGTGCAGGAGGGTTGGACAGGATGCCCTTTGGAAGTGCCTTCCAACCCAACCCATTCTATGGTTCTATGTGAGGAACAAGTTGTGCAGCAGGAGGCTGCTGCAGCACTGCAAGAGGTTGCTCAGGGAGGGAGCTGAAGCCCCATGGCTGGAGATGGTGAAGGTGAGGCTGGAGAAGGCTGTGAGCAACCTGCTCTAGTGGAGGATGTCCCTGCTGAGTGCAGGGGGTTGGACTGGGTGAGCTTTGGAGCTCCCTTCCAGCCCAACCCATTCTGTGCTTCTCTGATCCTGTTTCTCAAGGAAATGGTTTGCTGAACAAAGTGCCAATTTATTTTGTTTTCCTTCAAACCTCTCATTAGGCTTCCTGCTGTGCCAGAAGGTGGATCTCTCTGGTTTGCAAAGAGGCCTAAGGATGAACAGGGGGAGTTCTGCATCCCTCTGGCACACATCTCCAGGAGGGCAATGCTCACCTTCTTCCCCAGATTCCTTTCGTTTCTTCTGGGTCAGGCTGCTTGTCTTGGTGTCATTCTGAGTGAACATCCTTTCAGCTTCCATGGCCATTGGCTTTATCTCTGCTGCCATGGCCTGTGGTCAGCCTTTGTTCTCATTGCCCAGGGCAGGCAGGTTGGAGTAGATGACCTCTGAGGTCCCTTCCAACCTGAGCTGTTGTAGGATTCTGTGCTCTCCTCCCTCCCAACAAACTCTGTGGCTTATTTGAAAGCACTTCTGTCTTCTTTTAGAGCCAGGGTCACAGGGTGGGTAGAAAAAGAGAAGGTGCTGTGAGGAGCTATCAGAGCAGGGGGGGACAGTGCAGTTTGAGGCACACTTGTTCTGCTCTGTTCTCACATGAGTCCCCTGGGGGGCATTCAGAGGAGTGTGGCCAGCAGAGCCAGGGAGGTTCTCCTCCCCCTCTGCTCTGCCCTGCTGAGACCTCACCTGGAACATTGCATCCAGTTCTGGGCTCCCTAGCTCAGGAGGGACAGGGATCTGCTGGAGAGAGTCCAACACAGAGCTACCAGGATGGTGAAGGGACTGGAGACTGCCTGGGGAGGAGAGGCTGAGAGCCCTGGGGGTGGTTAGTGTGGAGAGGAGAAGGCTGAGAGGGATCTGATCAATGTCTATCAATAGCTGAGGGATGGGGGTCAGGAGGGAGGGGACAGGGACAGGCTCTGCTCAGCTGCACCCTGGGATAGGACAAGGAGCAATGGATGGAAACTGCAGCACAGGAGGTTCCACCTCACCATGAGGAGGAACTTCTGCACTGTGAGGGTCCCAGAGCCCTGGAACAGGCTGCCCAGAGAAGTTGTGGAGTCACCATCCCTGGAAGTGTTTAAAAAGAGCCTGGATGAGGCACTCAGTGCCATGGGTTAGTTGATCAGATGGTGTTGGGTGAGAGGTTGGACTTGGAGATCTCCAAGGTCTTTTCCAACCTGGTTAACTGTGATTCAGTGAAAGGCACAGATCCCTGCCCATTTTCTCACAGGAACCTCACCTGTAATAACCTTTGGTGCCCTAAACCATGATGTGATGTCCTTGAGCTCTTCCACAGCAGCATCCATGGAGTTGAGCCCTGTCTACTGGTTGGTGTGAATGTGTTCAATCTGCCAAAATACCTCCCCCCAGCCCTCCAGCCTCAAGTCCAGCCTCCTAAATGTGCCTCCTGCCAGCCACTGCTCACACCTTCAGGGAGCAGTGCTGCCACAGAATCACAGAATCAGCCAGGTTGGAGAAGACCTCAGAGCTCATCAAGTCCAACCTATTGCCTAAGCCCTAACTACTTCTGACAACTAAACCAAGGCTCCAAGTGCCAGAGCCAAGCTTTTCTTGAACACCTCCAGGAATGGGGAATCCACCACCTCCCTGGGCAGCACATCCCATGGCCAATTACTCTTTCTGGGAAGAACTTTGTCCTCACCTCCAGCCTAAACTTCCCCTGCCCTCTTTGTCAAGCAAGGAGTGTGTGACAGGCATGGCCTCAAAGGCTGCAGTGAGGCTCTGCTGCTCCTGCTGCCCTGGCCTCCTCTGAGTCACTCTGGGCTTAGTTCTTCTGTGAGATGTGGTGGGGCTGGGATGGAATCCAGTTCATTTTCTGTCTTGACTGGCTCTGGAAAGCAGAGCTGCACTCCCTTTGCCTGCTGCCCAGCTCTTCTTCAGAAGGCAGCTTTTCTTTTCCCTCTCTTTCTGTTGGGTTTGGGTTGTTGTGGGTTTTTTTTTTTTTTGGTAACCATGACATGTTGCAACAGAACAAGCCAATGAAAGTCCAAACTTCCTCTTCTCCAGTCTGTAAACATTTCCTGGAACAATATGCTCAGCTTTGAAATCCTTTCCAAGGAGTATGTGAAGAACTCCCTCCCTCTTTCTGTGAGTCACTCGACCAGAGCAGCATTCCCTTTTCTTCTCTTCAAGCCACTTCCAGGCAACCTTGTTAGAGCAGGGAGGATTTTGTGCCAGCTTCCAGCCATTCCCTCAGGACACACAGCTGCTTGCTGCCTGCTAGAGCTTCTTGGGAGTCTTTGGCCTCCAGTCCTGGGTCACAGACTCTGGGTGGAGGAAATTTTTGTTGGACACTGTGTGTTATTCAGAAGGATAAAGTTCATGGGCACAATATAGTAGGCTGCAAGATTTTTTCTTTTTTTTTCTTTTTTCTTTTTTTCTTTCTTCTTCTTTCTTCTTCTTTCTTCTTTCCTCTTTCCTCTTTGTTCTTTCTTCTTTGTTCTTTCTTCTTTCTTTTCTTCTTTCTTCTTTCTCCTTTTTCTCTTTTATTCCTTTTCCCTCTTCTTTTTTCTTCTTTCTTCTTTCTTCTTTCTCCTTTCTTCTTTCTCCTTTTTCTCTTTTATTCCTTTTTCCTCTTCTTTTTTATTTTTTCTTTTNCCTTTCTCCCTTTCTCCCTTTCTCCCTTTCTCCCTTTCTCCCTTTCTCCCTTTCTCCCTTTCTCCCTTTCTCCCTTTCTCCCTTTCTCCCTTTCTCCCTTTCTCCCTTTCTCCCTTTCTCCCTTTCTCCCTTTCTCCCTTTCTCCCTTTCTCCCTTTCTCCCTTTCTCCCTTTCTCCCTTTCTCCCTTTCTCCCTTTCTCCCTTTCTCCCTTTCTCCCTTTCTCCCTTTCTCCCTTTCTCCCTTTCTCCCTTTCTCCCTTTCTCCCTTTCTCCCTTTTTTCTTTTAAATTTTTTTCTTTTTTTTTTCTTTTTTCATTTTTTTTCCTGTGGTCCTTGTAAAACAAATAAGTTAACTATTTGCTCCCTCAGCCCTCCCAGCAATCCATTACCTATTAGCCCTTGCCTCCTCCTGGAGCAGTAGTGAAAACTGCAGGGGATTTAAAGGAAGGGCAAAGGAAATCAGCAGTCTGTTGGTGCTCTCTGCTCTTACCTGCTAGCAGAGCACAAGGGCTTAGCCCTGTGGTGTGGCCATTCCAATGGCAAGGAACAAAACTAGAAGTGGGTAGATTGAGATTGGATGTTAGGAAGAAGTTGCTCCCCATGAGGGTGGTGAGAGACTGGCAGAGGTTGCCCAGGGAGGTGGTGGAAGCCTCATCCCTGGAGGTTTTTGCAGCCAGGCTGGAGGTGGCTGTGAGCAACCTGCTGTGGTGTGAGGTGTCCCTGCCCATGGCAGGGGGTTGGGACTGGCTGAGCCTTGAGCTCC
This sequence comes from Indicator maculatus, assembly GCA_013399975.1. Classification (NCBI taxonomy): domain Eukaryota; kingdom Metazoa; phylum Chordata; class Aves; order Piciformes; family Indicatoridae; genus Indicator; species Indicator maculatus. Next base: position 12,323 of record VXBD01004248.1, on the reverse strand, counting down.
CTTCCAACCCTGACAATTCTGTGATTCTATGGTTCTAAGAAACCAGGATAGCATCTGAGGGGAAGCTGAGTTCCACTGGCAGCTGGTTAGTGCTGAGCACCTCCTTGGATCTCACAAGCTGATTCTATGACTTCAGGTGAAGGAGGCAAGCTGGGAAGCTGCCTCAGAGTCACTACCTGGGGAAAAACAGAGCTGGTGGATCTCTGCACCACCTCTGTGCTATGGGGATCTGCCAGTGGCTGTGCCTGGACCCAGGGGGGGCAGATGGGGTGCAGGGAGGGTGGGGTGCAGGGAGGGTGGGCTGCCCTGCTCTGGATGGCCGTTGGAGCCGTTAGGCTGCTGCTCCACATGGTTGGACTTTGTCTTTGTTTGCTGAGCTGCCAGTTCTCCAAGCTTTCCCTGCTTCCCAAGCTTCCCAATGCATGGGGACAGAGCTGACCTGGAGCTCTGCTGAGGCAGGGGAAACCCCCCAGCCTGTGGCACTGCTGCTCATTTAACTTAGAGTATGATTAATGTGTAACCTGCCCTGGGTGCTGCTGCTCTGGCAGGGGGCTTGGACTGGATGCTCTCTGGAGGTCCCTTCCAATCCCCAGCATTCTGTGATTCCCTCTGACCACAGCTTGAAGCTTGAGGAGGGCAGACTGAGGCTGGAGAATAGGAAGAAATTCTTTCCAGTGAGGGTGGTGAGACACTGGAGCAGGCTGCCCAGAGAAGTTGTGGAGTCTCCTTGTCTGGAGCCATTCCCAAGCCCCCTGGCTGTGTTCCTGTGTGCCCTGCCCTGGGTGCTGCTGCTCTGGCAGGGGGCTTGGACTGGATGCTCTCTGGAGGTCCCTTCCAACTCCTAACACTCTCTGATTCTGTGATTCTATGTGGACTAGAAGCAAACTTCTGCTGTTGCTGGGGGTACGTCCTGGCTGTCCAGTTGCATTCAAGGCTGACAGTCACTGCAAAGGAAGTTAGGCTGAGCTTAACTTTCCAGATTTAAGGAGGTGTTGGATGTTCAGAAGAGTGAACTGGTCAACAATGGGAATTCTCTAAATCATGCCCAAAGTGGCTGTGAGGACTGGCACAGGTTGCCCAGGGAGGCTGTGGATGCCTCCTCCCTGCAGATGTTGAAGGCCAGACTGGATGAGATCTTGAGCAGCCTGGGCTGGTGGGAGGTGTCCCTGCCCATGGCAGGGGGTTGGAACTGGGTGAGCTTCAAGGTCCTTTCCAACCCACCCCGTTCCATGAATCTCTGAACACACTCCCACCTTTAGGGGGGATGTGCAGCAGCTGGCAGCAGCTTTGTGAAGTTGCCTGTGTCCATCTGTTTCATCCCTGAACTATCACTTCCCATGTTTATTCTTTCTTGATTTGAGATGAAAGGATGCTTCACCCCCCTCCCCTTTTTTTTCCCCCCTTCTTTCCTCTCCCTTTTCCTTCTCCTCATGGTCACTTCAACCTGACAGATTGTGCTGGCACCACATTGCCTTCTTGGGGGCTGGAATTGATTTCCCTGGTTTGGTCTTAGCCCAGGTCTGTGCATATGGTGCAGAAGGCATCTGTTGGAGAGAGCTGTGGCTGTGCTTCCCACACCAATTAAAGGAGAGAAAAGATCTCCTTTTTTTTTTTCTTGTTTGTTTCTTTTCATTCCAGGGTCATCATTTCTTTCTAATGATGATTTGAAGGCTCCTGGGGTTGGGTTGGATGATTAATTATGCTTTCAGATGCCTAGAGCGTCCAAGAAGCACACAATTATTATTTATTAAAGGCAGAGCACCAGTAAATACAAGGGAGAGGAGCTTTAAGTAAGCATGGGAGGAAAAAAATGGAGGATGTTTTCTGCTGAACACAAGCAGCTTTGCTTTGGACTGAGGCTGTGTGGAAGAGTGAAGCTCAAAAGGGAGCTCACCAAGCACCTCAAGTCACTGAAGATCAAGGCAGAGCAGGATGGGAAGTGAGAAAGGAGAGGTCTCAGAGCCTGACTTTGGCAGCCCCAGTTCCCCCTAGGTAGCTGCCAGTCCTTGTGACTATCCCTCACAGGGTGTTAGGGGTTGGGAGGGACCTCCAAAGATCATCCAGTCCAACCTCCTTGCCAGAGCAGGAGCTCAGAATCCAGCACAGGCCACACAGGAACACATCCAGACGGGGCTGGAAAGGCTCCAGAGCAGGAGACTCCTTTTCCTCCTTTCTGCTCCAGTCCAACCAAACACCTCTGCCACTCCACAACCTGCACAGCAGCACTGGGCCACAGCACTGTGCCTGCTCCCAGCCCCATCCCAAAGGTCAGCAGGTAGAAATGCACAGTCAGAAGGAAAATGCTCTGCAGGATTCTGGGGAGCTTTACCATGAACTTTAGCCTTGAAGGTTAAAAAAGGCCTCTGACAACTCCTCTCCTGCTGTTTCCAGTCTCTTTTTCTTCCCATACATCATAACTGGAATCACTCCATCATCTTCACAGCAATCCCATGAAGGGTGTGCCTGAATAGCAGCCTGGAGAAAGTACTAACATTTTGTTCTGCTTGAGGATCCATCTGATAGGGACTTTGCCCTCTCCAAGTGTGCCTGGAGTCTGTTCCAAGAACTGGAGAGTCTGAGAAGCACAGAATATTAAAAAAAACAAAAAACAATCAACCCACAACAAATAGTGGAGTGCAAAGGAGGCAGAGCCTGGTTGCTGTGAATGGCTTTGCCTGCCAAAAAGCTGGTACCAGCATGTTGGGCAGGCAGCTTTGCTTCCCTAATTGGAACCACAGGATTGTGATTAGGAACCTGAAGAATAACAGCACCTCCTCTCATCTAACCTCCCCCTTCTGAACTTCACTGCTGGGATTCCTTGCTGGGGTGCTTGCCAGTGCAGGCTGCCTGCCTTTGGGTCCCCTTTCATCTCTGGGCCCTCTTCTTTTCTGCTTCAGACCGTTGCATCCTTTCATCAGCTCAGTTGTTCCTAGCACACAGGTTCTGTGGGGACTTGAAGTTTGGTCTGAGGTTGATAGGAGAGGTTTGTGCAGCTGTGGAAAGATGCAGTTCACTGGAAACAGAAATAAGAGTGAGGAACTAGGCTGGGATTGCTGCTGCTGGGTGTTTGGAGTTCATGTGGAGCTCTGGTTGGGAGTTTCTTGGTTTTCAAGTGCTGGTAGCAGGGATGTGCCAATACTGTGGTGATTGAACCAGATCAAGGAGCTTTGCCCCAGGGATCAGCACTGGGTCCAGTTTTGTTCAGTATCTTTACCAGTGACCAGGGTGAGGGGATTGAGTGCACCCTCAGTAAGTGTGTGGGTGATACAGAACTGGGCATGGGGGCAGGGTGGCTGACAGGAGGTCTGGACAGGCTGAGGGCTGGGTACAGGGGAACCTCATGGAGTTCAACAGGGACAAGTGCAGGGTCCTGCAGCTGGGGAGAATTAACAGCAGGCACCAGGACAGGTTAGGGAATGCCCTGCTGTAAAGCAGCTCCATGGAGAAAGACCTTGGAGTGCTGGTGGGCAGCAAGTTCTGCATGGGACAGCAATGTGCCCTGGTGGCCAGGAGAGCCAATGGGATCCTGGGGGGCAGCAAGAAAAGTGTGGCCAGCAGGGCTGGGGAGGTTCTGCTGCCCCTCTGCTCTGCCCTGCTGAGACCACAGCTGCAATGCTGTGTCCAGTTTGGGGCTCCCCAGGTCAAGAGAGACAGAGACCTGCTGGAGAGAGTCCAAGGGAGAGCTAGGAGGATGCTGAGCCATTCTATGAATTTTAAGTATTTTTGCTGAAGTTACAATCCAGCCTTTGCTGAAAGAAAAAAAAGAGAAATAAATAAAAACCCCAGCCCAATAGTCCAAATCTGCCTGCAGATTTGGAGTGCATCAGGAGAGGAGGTGAGGCATCAGTTGGAAGACATCTCCATGGATTTATTATTTTTTTTCCTTACAGATAGCTCTCACTGATATTTGCAGCATAAAGATGTGCGATAGGGTTCAAGAGGGGGCAAAAAAAAAAAAAATCACAATCCACTTGTCCTGGAGGCCGCTTAAGGAGCTGTCTGCAATCATTGTCCACCGCTGCAGCTTCCGAGCCTTGCGGGACCTGCGGGGATCGGAGCGCACCGACGGGAGGCGGCGCCGCCGCCGTCAGCGGAGCGCCTTGGCACGGCGCTCGCCTGCTGCTGTTTGCTGTTGGGTGGGCAAGGGGAAACAAGCAGGAATTAGGTCAATTTAGCTCTTGCTTTGCTTGCTTGAGAAAGAGAAGAGCAGCTGCTGAGGCGGCTGCAGCAAGCCTCTGGGAAGAGGCAGGCAAAAATTGCAGCTGAGGGGGATGGGT
>VXBD01004241.1:119533-141161 GCA_013399975.1 Indicator maculatus | reverse complement strand
AGTTTTCTTTTTTTTTTTTTTTTTTTTTTTTTTAGGAGTAGAGTTTTATTTACTAAATAAACTGGTTAACAACAATGAAACGAGGACTCCGAGTGCTGTCTGGTACTACACTCCTGTTGCACCTCATGTTGTATGTTCAGAATTACATTATGAATAAATATGGGCTTTCTACAGTGCATGACGTAGAAATAAATCATGAGTTCCTATTAAAAAAAAAGATGAAAAAACCTCCAAAATTTAAGAAAAAAATATTTTATTTTAAAAAGACTTTAAAAATAAGAATTCCAGTATAATTTTACCAGAGGGGAAACAGACAATCTTACAAAGCAAGACTGCATAAACTTGTCCAGCTTATGCCCTTAAATAGTAACTCACACATCTTGTGTATTTAGCTAATAGGAAAGAAAGGAGCTACATATTTACCTATGTAAAACTAACTAATGCAGTTTGGATTAATGGACATTCTTGATGAATGTAGCATCCAACAGTTACATCCAGTAAGTAAATTAGTGGTTGTTTTTCAATAGCATATAAAACATATGGCGACTTACTGGTGTTATTTCACAAAAAGAAACTGTATAGACCACTTTGTAAAAACACTGAGTCATCAGTATATGATGCTGGATTTTTTTAAACTACTTTGTGTCATCTGTGTACATGCTGTTATTTATAGAGAAACACATTTTTGTTTTATATATAACTATATATTTTATCAGTAGAGGTCAGATAAAGATTTCATTGAGATGGGCTACTCTCAATAATTTTATTTACTTTATTAGAATCCAGTACCCAGCACTGATTCCCAGTACCATGTGAAATGAGGTGGTCTTCACTCTTTTTCACGTTTTTCAGATTGAAAAAAGTGGTGGTGTTTGTGTATGCACATAATGGCACATACAAAGATACAGAAAATAATTGAAAGGGCAATAAACATATCAGAATAGTCTTAATCACAATTTGATAGCTACCACAGGTTCATACTTTAATAAGGGCTTCCTTGACTCTCATAATAATCTATTAATTTTGGATATTTAACTGGGAAGGAAACTCATACAATAATAACTACATCCATAGCAGGCTGAACCTCTAAGAAGTATTTATATACCTATACAGGTGCAAGGTTCGATGCACTGGTGTCTGAATAAATTTGTGGCTAGAATTATGCCCAAACTTGAAAGGAGCACAAGCACAGCATAAGCATCCCATAAGATGGGTATGTGATGTTGTTTACCCCAAAGAATGCAGGTTGGGTTGTTTACCCTGGCTGGCTGCTGCCTGCCCTTTTGTTTACTCGGCTCTGGGCTTGAGCACCCACTCCAGAAAGGAGCGGGAAGGGGGGATCTGAGCAAAACACGTTGGGACAAGTTTTGGCAATATCTGGGGTATAATTCTGGGCACAGGGTGCCTTCACCACAACAGGAAACCAATTGAGGGACCATATCCAGATATCTAGTAATTATTGGACCTTGAAAATAAATTAATTGTAAGACTGATTTTTTTTTCCTAAGAAAAGAGAATGAAAATCAAATAAAACAAAGTGATAGCATTTTTAAAAAAACAAGCAGGACAACTGATTATTTTAAGTTCTCATAATGGAATGACAACACTTGTTTGAAGATAAAAATTGTCCTCATCTTCTATCAGATTTTCCTAACAGAGTGATATGGTAGATAACATAAAAAACATCACCAGTGGTAGAAATAAAGGTGTTTATTTCAATCCTTGTCAGATAATTTGTTATAAGGGATGATTGCTATGAATTTGCCTTCCTGTAGGAAATGCTCTTGTCACTTTGATAAAGCAAACGCATTTTGACTGGTTCTGTCATGGACAAATGGAGAACTTGCCTTTCCAGAATTTCTGAAGCTCAGGATGTCACAGGAAGTGTAGTGTTACCTGTAGGAAATGCTCTTGTCACTTTGATAAAGCAAACGCATTTTGACTGGTTCTGTCATGGACAAATGGAGAACTTGCCTTTCCAGAATTTCTGAAGCTCAGGATGTCACAGGAAGTGTAGTGTTACCTGTAGGTAGATTATGAAAGTGTTTTATATTGCAGTTTACTTGGTGAGAATAGAAAATCAATACAGCATCACATGCAAAGTACATGCATCACAGCAAGACTCAAAGGGATAAAACCAACTTGTTGATTACCCTCTCTTTCTTCATTACTTGCTAATTACCTGCTGCTTTTTTTCTTCCACTGCCATATTACTGCTTCTACACACAGAGTGATTTTCATCCATGTCATGTAATCCATTTTCCACAGTTTTCAGTTGTAGAGCTGAACAACGGGTACTGAGGTCTGAAACAAGGTTATGAAAGCGTCTGGCTTTCATGAACATGTTGAAGAGGAGAGCTAAGTATGTGAAGGTGAATATAACTGTACAAAGTAAATATGACTTCTACTCTCTCATTCCTAACAAGTATTCTCAAGATAATAGTTGAGACTCATTTTTAACTTCCTTTTTTAAAAACTAATTTTAAAATAATTACTTCTCATTTTTAAAAAAATTATTATATTTTTCCATTTCAGGAGGTTTTTTTTTCCTCTCTATTTTAGCAGTCATAGCAGTAAATTACCTTTTCCTTCTTGTTGGTCTGTGTCTTAGTCCACCCCGATCCACAACTCAGAAGGCTAATCCACACAGACACATCCTTCCTCAGAAGGTATAAATGCTTACATGGCATCATAAAAACAGTTCCAGCAGGGATGGGCTAAGGTAAAGCATCCTAAAGTCAGCCACATATGCCCAAAGTCAGAGGCCAGTGCATTCTGTACAGGTACAGGGGTTTAAGAGGTAGGATGGAGATAAAATCATCACATCAGCATATGAAAAAAATGTCTTGGAAAAACAGAGACCGGATAGGTGGGGTGTCCCTCAGTTAGTGCCCATTCTGCACACACATACACACCACCATAGCAAATGAGTCGTTCTCAATAAAACAAAAAACCATTCTATTTAACAGTATAAGAAACAAGCTGCTTATGACCTTTCTTCTTTCCACTGTTATTCCACAAAATAAAGAATACAAAGGAAAGTAAACCAGATTTTTTCCTAAGAAAATGACCGTTTGTCGTTTCCAGTAAAACGTATTTCTTTTTAATGTAGTAATTAAGCAAAAAAGTAGGTAATCTGTGTGGGCAGAATTTAATATATTTTACAAAATAAGTAACAGTTTTTAAATACATGGCTTTAGATAGGTATTGTTGAAAGATGGAAGGATGGAAATCGTGGTGCTAAAGATGTTGCTGCCAGTCTCATGCACAGAATAACTTGTTAATACCTGTTTTATTGAAGCTATTTAGGGTGTAGTTAAGTGCTTTTAAAAATAAATTATTATTTGTTAATTAAAAATTGATTCCTGAAATGTTGGGACGCTTATGCCCAGACATAGTTCTGTGTTGCAAGTTGTGAACAGAAGCTGAAGATATTTTTTTTTTGTGTAAATGGATATGATAACTACTATATATAAATTTAAATGAACAAAGCAATGCATGTACTCAAATCTCCATATCCATGGGTGAGCAAGGGTAAGTCTGGGCCATGGTTACATGATTCTGAAAGTAACAGTGAGGGAAGCAGTGTGTGCGGCTCCAGGAGGAAGCCAATAGAGAGACAGAAAATGAGCTTCTTGTAGGCACAGAACTGACTGCCAAAAAAGACTTGGGCTTTTGAATAAAGAGGTGGCCTCCTATCATTCCCTTTGAAGACTGATCTTTTGCAAATGAGCATAGTTTTACTACAGAGATGCCTGAAATAAGATTTTTTTTTTGTTTCTCTCTTTTTGGTGATCTTGTTGGGGTTTTTGGGGCTTTTTTTGTTTGTTTGTTTGTTTTTTGTGTGGAACAGCCAGGCAAGGTGATTAGCATTGGTTCATTTCCAGAAGTAAGAACGGCTCACCTCTGCAGTTACCTTTGTAAATAGCTTAGCAAATCTCAAAATTATCCACTTGCATTTGGGTTAAGAAACAAAGAAGAGCTTTTTCAGAGTATGGCTTGAAATAAGTTTATTCTAAACAACATATGCTCAATCATTACACTTTGAATCAGGGCATGTTCTTCCTTGTTATAAAAAAGGCCAACTCGTTAGAATAAATAGTCTTTCACTTTCCACTCATGTGTAGGTTTCACATCCTGCTTCTTTAAAGAGATATCCATTGTTCTTTGCGGGGCAATAAGCCTGCCAGCCCAGCTCATGTGATGGTCTTATAAAGATTTACATGGGAAGATGTCACACAATAAAAGACTATCATCTCTGCTGAGCTATGTGAGGAATATTAGTCATCACTTTAAGGAATAGAGATTGCTAACTCCTACGTGCCCTCAGAAATGAGAAAATGAAGACAAAATTGTGCTAGAAGGAAATACGTAAACTGAGTATATTCACCTAAAAGTTTTGGAAAAATGTAGGGTCTTGAAGACATAGCTTCTTGTAGGTGATGTAATAGCTTATCTTCTCTGCTGATATGTCTAGAAGTATGTAAATATCACAAACTTGTTCTGCATGGGATAAAATAAATAGATTAATTAAAACCTTGTTGTATTCTCTTGTTAATGACATACGGTTTTCATCCACTTCTAGTCGTGTTGCTTGGCTGAGGAAAGTGTTGCACAAGGTGTATGAAGTTTTTTGAGTAATATCCTGTATCTTCTATCTAGGATATTTGCCATGTGGAGAAAGATCCTTGGGTAACTCTGTTTGAGGCTGGTAGAACAATTTTTTTTTCTCCTTAAACAAACAGAGTCAGGCTCCCATCTCACTGATAATGCTATAAATTTCTGCTGTCAGTGTAGCTACACAATTTTAGAATAGGCAACAGGAAACATCCAAGCCATGGCCATAAATCTTAGTACTTCCCCCAACAAGCAATAAGATATTGCTCATGGTAATTTTACTTCTTTGTATCATTTACACATTCAGTGTAAATTAAAATGCTTCACATCATGTAAAAAAATGAGACAGGATGAAGGATAGTGAATCACAGAATTATGTAGAGCAGACAAACTGAGATCTCTTTTACACGTTATTAGTGCTTCTCTGCTTGAATCCCATTTGCTGTTAGGTACCACACTGCAAAGAGCTTTATATAATGTACTTTTCAAGGACATAAAAAAAAAAAGGGAGCGAGGGGGGACAAAAAAGCCAGGGAACATATAGGTAGCTTCCATTACCAATAGTGGGAGTTTGGGCAGATTCACAAATTACAAAATGCTTAGTTTAAAACCTCTTTATCAGGCAATGATTGCAGGTCTGGAGTGGGAGCATGAGAGCACTAAATAAACACATCTTTTCAGATCCAGAGTCTTTGCAATGAACAAATGTATTAGTCCTTCCTTGTTTAAGTCCAGAATGTGATTTCTTGTCAATTTTTTTCCCAAATACTGAATAAGATTTAAACAATTTATATAGTAGTAGGAAAAAAAAAAAAGTTTAGCTGTTTATTTTTTTTTCCAGCTGAAAGAGGAGCCGTGATTGCCTTTAGTGTTTGTGTCACTTAAACCCAGCCTTTCTACACAGGAGATTGAAAACCCTTAACAAAATGCTGACAGTACATTTAGTTATTTTAAAGGCAAGGCTGACTGCTTTTTCTAAGATGTGTTACAGAGTGTGTCTTTTGCACAAGATTTGTAAAGTGGACACAAGCCAAAAATCCACCATATGTAGTAAATACACTGTCTTGGGAAGTTACTCTGTTAAATAATTCACAGTAACCTGAGGCTGAGTATTCATGAATTGGATGTCTTAAAAATTAACTTACATTCGGGTAGTTGAACAATATTTTATACAACAGTGAAACTCCCTTCTGACCCTTGACGATCCTTTCAAACCAGAGCCACCTGAGTCTGCCACCTAGTGAGACAGAGGGAAAACGCACCGAATTACACAGCAGGGCAATCCTTCACAGAAGTAATGTAACTTTTTAAGGTGTGATATTTCAAGACAGTTTGGGTGAATTCCTCCTCCTACCATTAAATTTAGGAATATATTCTAGATCATCAGTGGTGAAAAATCTGTTTGTCTGGTCAGGACTCTAGATTATTTTTTAGAATTATTTGAAAATATGATTATATTATGTTTTTTGGTGGTTGCTTTTTGTTTTCTTTTGATTTGATTTTTAAATTATTATTATTATTAAAATTTATTTCTAAACACCACTAAGACATCACATTTTCCTGAGTTTTTGTATTATGCATGAAGGTATATATATTTATCACATCTGAAATCATCTTTGGCAGTGATATCAGCAATTCAGGCACTGCCTGCACAGACTCCTGTTTATAGGATCTCAAGGTCAGAGTTAGACAGTAATAGAGGTATTAGTTTTGATAAACAGCCAAAGAGGGTTCACAATCAAGTGGTTAACAGAGATACTAACTTTCCTGTTATCATGTGGCAACTATACATGCCTAATACTTGTGAATAGATTTGATTGTTTTGCATATGGTTAAAAAATCCTAGAAATGGAATAAAGGAAATAATATAAAAAATTTCATTAACGAAAATAGCACAAAATAGAGTGATTCCGGGGTTCACTTTAAATGGAATAGAAAAAAATAATTAGAGTTCAATTTGAAACAGAATTTTAGGTTGAATTGAATATTAAATTGCTCAACAAACAACTAAAACCCTTTAATTATCAAAATTAGTGAAAAATCTTCAAAACAATAGGAACTTGAAGGAGTATCTATTCTATAGTCTTTCTCATGCTTTTTTGACTGCCAGAGTTTTTGTAACTTGCAACTTTTAAACACTTAATAAACTTAATTTACATAGCAAAATGATACCCTCATTTAAAAAGCAAAATGGTGTCCTCCGTGTTATTTAGAATACAACTAAAACAAACAGAAGTGTGATTTTGATGTGCAGAGGTTGATCAACTTACAAATCAATTTTCATGGACACAAGCATAGACAATAAACCAAATAGTTATCTTAAAGTCAGAGCTGATGATGACAGTGTGACCTGAAGTGTTAATTATCTTATAGATATGTCACGGTTGTAGAATTTGATCCACATGATTATTATCTCTGCATCAGCAATCAAAAAGGATAAACAGTTGATTTTTATCACTTTGTTTCCACTGGGCTCCTTAATTGCAGAACCTACTACTTGTCTTCACTGTTGTGAAAATTTCCATGATATACCAGTGTTCTCACAACTCTAAAACATTTTCCTTTGTAGCTGAAGTGTTTCACTCTTGATTTCTGTAGCAATAGTGAAGTCCCTGCTGTAGGTTTAAGGTTCAGGGAGAATTAGAATAAACATATTTTCTTTCTAAATTGTCCTTTTTAAACTGTGTATCAGGGAAGCTACGCTACTGAGAGCTGTTGTCTTCTAAGGAGTAAACGTTTTATGTTATTATAATTCTACACAGATACTAAATATAACAGAAATTTGGAAGTATGTTTTGGAAAACACTTCACTGCTCCTCTTGCTAATTCATAATCTTTTGAAAATACATTCCCATCTTAAAGGAAGAAGCAACTAAAATATGAGTCAAACTGTGGATTTCATGTGAGTATGGCTATGTCTGCTGTAAGCTGATGCTTCATGCTAACTGCCCTGAGATAACTGAATTGTTTGATTCCTTTGTCTTCACTTAATAAAACTCCCAAGAATGCCTAAAAGACATACATTTCTGAACTGTGTCTAAAAATAGCCAATAAATATTTTCACGCATTATCTCAGAAGGCTTTAAAATCACATTTCCAGGTGTGAAACACATTTAATGTTTGAACTGGATATTTGCAGTGATTGCGTTAAACTTATTTTCCAACTATTCTAGGTTGCAAAAAAGGACTGAAAAGAAGCTGAGAAAAGGAAGTTTTTCACTTTTCCTAACCAAGTACCACAAAAGTCCACCCAAGTTGCTTATAAACATGTAAACTCATGGCCCAAACTCTTTGATCAGTTACATGCTGACTTGTATTTATTCCTGGCCATCTAGTTCCTAGACAGGGTAGCCTGGGTATGAGAGGAGATCAAAGAGAAATTCACTTAGAATTCAGTTCTCATCTTATATAAAATATTAATGGAGCTGACTTGATCCATGGTTTATTTAATTTTCTTCCCTTTCTCATCTGCCGTTAAAACTTGGGACAATCATTCAAAAGCAACAGACTAGATGAAAGTTACATAATACGTTACATTTTACATCAATTACAGTTTTATTAATTAGCATAAAGTCAAACCTTAAAGTCCAATTTATATATATACACACTTTATACAGAGCCATATATATATACATATACATATATATACACAACCCCTCCTTATATAGAGCCTTCTATCTATCTATCTATCTATCTATCTATCTATCTATCTATCTATCTATCTATCTATCTATCTATCTATCTATCTACCTACCTACCTACCTACCTACCTACCTACCTACCTACCTATCTACCTTATGTATCTGAAATAGAGTCCATTCAGGGCATCAAAATGTAAGTTTCCTTTTCCTTTCTTCTGTGACTAGTGGAATCTTGAATCATTTACTCTTCAACAATTTATTTATTCCTAAATTTCTTCCCATTAATTGGTGAATACTTTATGGTGAAGAAAGTCACCAGACTTGGAACGATATTTCTCTTAAGCATCTCAAAAAGCCTGTCAAACCCAGTCATCTGGCCTCTTAGATCAACATGAAATCTGGAAAATAGTGCATGTTAATCTATTTGTGTTGTTATCTGAAGCATGATTGCTCTTTAAGTTCTTTGAAGTTAAGAAGCTGATTCATCTACTCTCTCACAGGTGTTCTTTTAATAAACCCACAGCATTCATCTCATAAAATATAAGTATGTCATTGTTAAATAGACAATCCAAGAGAGAAAAGATAGTTGAATATTTTTGTTTATTACTTCCATACATTAGATCAAACCCTCAGCTGACATAAACAAGCAATTGTTATTGATCCCGGAAGAATTAAATGTCTGGATCATTTTGTGTATGGAGATATACTGCTCTACAACAGTACAGTAGTATCTCACATTGACATATTTTATTTTAATGGCTGTACTCTTAGATACATTGTTACCATATCAGAAACACTTTTTTTTTTTTTTTAATATTATAAGAAACTTGATGCTGAATAGACCTTTTATTCTGTTTCAGGTATCACTTACTACTCTGATATATGTCCTGTATGTTCCTGTACAACCTGATCTAGGCTTTCCTGCATTAGCAGGGGGTTTGAACTAGATGATTTCCACAGACCCCTTCCAACCCCTGCTCTTCTATGATTCTATGATCTTAATGTACTTCTTTCAATAAAAGGTAATAAGATGCTCAAAATTCAAGGAATATAATTTTAAGAATAGCTCCCTTCTTTATTAGGTTATGTGATTTTATTCAATCAGTGCATTATAGGTGAATTGGGTAGTCTCTCTATTCACAAACCAATAACTTCTCTTTCTCAGATTCATCAGATATCATAAGAAATTAACTTCAGGAAACAAATTGTCTATGGCAAACCAATGTGTTATTTAATAAATGACGTGCCAGAAAATTTGGTTTTACAGCCTTGCAAATTCCTTGAAAGAGATAATGGGCATGTATCCACTTAATTTTATCTACACATGTATGTAGTTGGATATTCTGATTTCACAGTGATAAATGTGATTATTTTGTCTTGTACTGAGTTCAGAAGAAACAATGCAAAATTGGAGTTCCAGTGACCTATACTCTATATGCACGGACAAAGGAAAAATTACTAGTCATGAATAGTTTTTAGAATATTAACTGATTATATTTCAATGCTATTTTTAAATTCATCTTAGACATCATCTATTAATAGCAGAGGAAAGTTTTCATTTATTTGCTTATCAATTTTAACATTGTTATTTACATACAGTTAACAAAAGGGGTTAAAATAATTTGTGATCACAGCTACGTACAAAAAATGTTCATCCTTTTGCAGCGTCTGTGTAAAGAACCCTTGGTTTAATGGACTTGCAAGGACAAAATGTGTCTATAAATGAAGTTAATTGGGCAGTATTCATTCTTTCTTATCGTAGCATTTCATGGCACTCAGAGCTCTGTACAGCAAATGGTGAAGGCTGTTGATTTTATATGGTGCTTCAGAACGTCAAGCTGTAAACAAAAATTATAAAAGGCATAATATGGTCCCAAAGTGCATGCATAGCTACATTCATTGCTTTAGATTTGCTGATTCATATAAACTGATTTCAGTTTTATTCTCCTGATGAGCTCAATGATGATAAAAGTACTCCCTAAATAATTTCAGTCTTTGCATTCATTCTGGAGCTATTTTTTTGTCCTGTGAGAACTGCAGATAGCAAATGCAGTTCTTACTGTAATATGTACTAAATAAAAGGCTCAGACCACAGCTGTTCTGAGTTCTTTCTGCATCCCTATCACAGAATCACTTCCATTTTATCCTGAGCCTGTGGTACCTGGGGAGTGCAGTACTGCAACACAGCCTCTCTTTTAATAGGTGTAAGTTAGAAAAAGAGTGATATTCATCTCACTTATTATATTTTAGAAGCCAAATTTTCAGCTGTATGCAGTATGCTATTTATCTGATCCAGCAGCACAAATTTAAGATAAGGCAGATAAATTGTGCCTTTAAGCCCCATTTTTTTTCTGTTGACTGTAAATGAAGCCTTAGGTGACTAGATGAGAAATCTGCAATCTGAATGATTGGCATTAGCTGATATAATTAGACTTTTATATTGTGATTCAGCTCACAGTAGGCACACCTGAAGAGTGAAAACTCCAAGATCCTAGTAGCACAGCATAAAACCCAGTATTATAGACAAACTATGATTAGTTTTAAAGTGATGTCAGGTGGAATGATTGCTCAAGGATCATTCTGTCAGTCCAAAATCACTAGCTTTTTACTTCCTTTTCTCCTCTTGAACTGTCTCTGGAGCCGAAGATAACAAAACATAATAGACAGTACATACCTGGTTTTAATCACAAGGAATGACACTTAAGTTCTCATTGGTTTTTTGGGACATGGATGATATATCCTTTCTCAGCTTTTGTTTCGCTACAATAGGCAATCCTGGTCTTTTGGGCTTCTTTCCTTGTCTTCTCAAGCTCAACTCAGTCTCCTTAATGTATTTGTTTGCAGTTTTCATTTCATCTTTCTTCAATGGCTTCTTCAGAATTATGTATAGTACCACCAATTGTCAGCAGGATGGCAGAACTAATTTCTTAGCTGAGCAACAATATGTGCTTTGCCTGTATTGCACTGGCAACGAACAGGATCCAGAGAAACGTAAGTGGTTTTCTTCCTCTGTCATTTTTGGCTGCTAGATTTTCAGTTCACAGTATCAGTTTTCCTGTGTGGTTCTCTAACAGTGTGATCTAAAATTTCTTACTTCTGTACTTCTTCCCATTTCACTATTCCAGCCTTTGGTATTGATAGAATTGAGTATCTCCAGCCTCTACATCAAGTTCAGATTCCATCTACAGCTTCCAACTTTTTTCTATGAGGCTCCTACAATCAAAATGTTAAAAAAAAAAAAAATTCAAGAATGATCTTGAGGAACCTATTTTTCCATCTGTTTTTCAGCTTGCCTGATGAAACTTCTTTCTGCACAGCTTGTTGCCCTTCTCCACAACTTGTTGCCCTTCTCCACTTTGTTCAGTCCTTTAGGTAATTTGTGAATTTACTTATTTAGCTCAACTAATTTAGTAATTCATTTACTAATCTCAGTGTCCTTGAGAAACGAACAACTTTTCAATGTGGCATGACGTCAAAGGCTTTAGTAGATTTTACATAGTTGAGATCTTATTCACCCCTTGTCATGGACTGAATTGAAGCTGCTGCTGTTATTCATACCATGCTGCAGTCATGACAGCTTTAAAAAGTGCAAGTGCTAACTGGAACAAAATAGCAAAGCATTATGAGGCTTGAAGTTCAGATTGCAACATGGGAGGCTTCCTGTTCTGGTTGCTGCTTCTAGGTTCCAGCTTCTTGAATGTTGGCTCTTCTGCAGACATGGTGGTGGAAAGAGTGGGAGTCAGGTAGCTGCTGGTTTTGGTTTTCTGTTTTATGCTGTTTACAACCTTCCCCCCCTCCCCATATTTCACTTCACCACTTCTGCAAATAGGGTAAGCTAAGATAATCATGCATTGTATTGTTAGATTAATTAGATTGTTAGCTAAAGTAATTATGCATTGTGCTTATGATATCTTGTGTTGCATTAAAGCCTTTATATCTCAGCCCTGAGTTGTGTGTGTTACTCTTCCCTCACTTTTGTGTTGGAGGAGCAGGCAGTTAAGCCCTTATGCTAAATCATTACACCCCTGTCATTCAGTCCTCTGTCTGTGTCTGTCATAGTTTTCTCATTTGGCAGTTGATTCTCATCACCGTGGATAGGATGGAGGAATGAAATGGAGTAACAACCATTTCCTGCTCACCTGCTCCCCCCCCCCTTTTTTTTCCTGCGTGACCCACGCCTGATGCTAGTTTTATATCCATAGTTGTCAAGAAGGAAGGAATAAAACAACATACCTGAATGTTAAGTGTGCTGAACTATTTTACCTTTGTTATTTTCTAGCTACTGTAGCAAAGTGGTAACAATTCACAGTTCTATGACTATGTCTAGGAGTATCTAAAAAGGGTAGACTTACAACAAAGTTAACCCATAGAATAATTCTATAACACTGTTCCATTTACATTACATAGGTGGAAGGAATCAAGGCTTTTAGAAAATTGATCTCTTTCCATTCAGAACTGTATGAGTTAAAGAGGAGGACTTTTTGATGACAAGCAGCTGTGCTAGCAATATATGTGTTGTTTACTAATGAAGTAATTGTCCATACAGGACAGATCAATAGTATTCTTAGTGATGAGAAAGGTTTTGAATAAATAAAATTTAGCTGCTTTAGGAGAATGAATGGATTCTGCTCTGGCCTTTCAGAGATGTAATTTTTTAAAATGATCTCTCAGGTAAATTCATCACATGATCAAAAGGAGATTCCGCACTTCATCTCTCTTCAGTCCACCAAACTATCTGCCTGCCAACCCGTGCACTGACATAAGAGATTTGCAGGCAGTGCTGCACTGATTAGTAGGCAAATTCTCTTAATCAATGCCAGAGCTTCTTAGTGGTAAAACCAGTCTAAAAGGGATTCCATTTGAGTAAGATATTCCAAGTTTTAGGATACATTCCTTGTTTAACTACCTGGGAAATTATTGGAGAAAAGCAGCTGACTTCTGAAAGACTTTTGTTCAGTATTCTAGCTTTGGATGTACACACAAATGACGTTATCCTGGGAGAAAAAGAACGTGATAAATGAATTGTTAAGACAGACCATCTAAAAATTGTAACATTTGTGCCTTAGATTTATTTTAAAATACAAATATATGTTTGGCAATAATTTTATAGATCTTGAGATAGGTCTGATCTTACCTCCTGAAATCAGTGATATCTATCTGCTTCTAATTTTATTTCTTTTCACTGATTACTAGGGGAAAAAAATCCTGTCTTAAATAAAATGATGATGGGAAATACAGATATTTAAGAATATCAAGTATATACAAAGTGTTAGAATAAACATATTCATACACTTGTTAAATAGAAAATTATATTTATTTATTAATTTTGGCCTTAGATAATCCCTTAAGGGGGAACTTCCCCCCCCTCCCAATATTTCTAATAATTGCACTATTTGTCACAAAAAGGTAAATTCACATGAAAAAGGTAAAAATCACATGAAAGCAGAATATAATGTTTAATGACAGTTTTGGAGCTAACTTCTTACACACTTCACTGAATGCCTGCTCTGAAGTAACTGAGTCTGGGAAAAAGCTAAATAGGTCTTAAATAGGTCAGGGATCTGGAAGCCTGCATGCTTTTGAAGGAAGTTGTTTTTAATTTCTCCAAGGAACAGTAGATGGCAGTGTTAATCAAGAGATTCCAGACTGCAGCGTGTGGCACGGTGTTGCTAAGGGATAAAGATTCCCAGAAAATTGTGTGAAACATTTATTTATAGGTTTTATTTTCCTATTTGGAAGGAGAATTCAGATTAAATATTTATTGTAAGTGCATGGAGGTTCTAGGGTGTATTACTTCAAAATAATCTCTGTGTAAGTGGTTGAAACAAGCAAGGGCAAAATAATGCTTCCACACAGGAGATGAGTAACAAGCCATGAGAATAAAGAGTGGGAAAAGGAACAAAGTCATGATATAGAACTGGCAAAGGTGGAAGGAATAAACTATACACACATTTTTAAATGAGGAGTCAAAGATGAGGAGGTTACAGGGAATGTGTGGGGGATCGTAGGGTTTTGAGTAATCTGGGCATCAAAAGAAGACATTTAACTTCTTAGGTGTGTGAATTATTGACATATTGCTCACTTAGCTGACTCACCTTTAGTGACTTATTACTATTAAAAAGTAAGTTAGTTAGTTTCTTTGGATTCAAGCTTTGTATTGTTCCTATAATTGACAGTGATGAAATCATAAGCTATGCAGTCACTGCCCAGTGCCTGGTTTTTCAAAATGTGTCGTTACAATTTATTTGCTTGACTCATGGGATGCTGATGCTTGATGGCAAAACGACTCACCGAGCTGAGTCACTCCCAAATCTTAGTAACAGTTGCTTCAGGGTAACTTTTTACCTTGAGATCCATCTGACTATGCATCCATCACAGAACCATGGGTCAAATTTTAATTCCCAACAAGATGCTAGAGCAACCTGCTGAGCAACCTGCTGACTTTGAGGCAGCTGAAGCCTAATAAGCTGATAAAAATTCTGAATTTCTAACTGCAAACCAGAGTAACCTCTTTCTTTGTGACCACAGCCTGCTTATTCAATAGAGGGCAAACAAGAAATGCCCTGCCTTGGCCTAACAAGACTCTTCATATTGTTTCTGCTCAGCAAAAAAACAGGAGTTTTGGTAATGCATAAAAATTTCATTACAGTGGTGAAATTACTGTGAAATTAGTGCACAATACAATTACAAAACCAGACAAAGAGAAGGTTTTGGAGACTTGCGGTCAAAGTGGGAATTAGTTTTAGGTGAGATTCCAAGGCACCCTGTCCTGGGCCCCGGCTCTGATCAGCACTACTGCACAGGCCTACTGCATGCCTTGTCCCCCCAAAAAGGAGTTTGGGAGTCTGCACATGAGGTTGGCTTTTGTATGACACATGTATGTGGCCTTTAACTAGGCTGTTGGGGAACTGTGAGAGGAAAAAGAGCGGCGAGAAGCTGGTGGAAGTGGGGCTGCTCCTCCTACTGTCCTCAGGAGCAACACTGGAGCCAAGGCTCTTGGGTCTGGCCTGAGCTACTCTCTCTGTGACTGGCCTGATCCCATTTGATCCTGTTCCTGACCCTATCTTGCTGATTTGATGCCACAAGCTGGCCTTGGTCTGTCCCTGTGCCCTGGGAGATGCCTGATGCCTGGGACTGGGGCTGCCCCAGCAATGGGAAAGTGGGGGTGATGGGATGGCTCCTGACTGGTGAGTCCCTGCCCTGCTGCCCTGTGGGAAGCACCCAGACCGAGGAAAACCTGGATTGGAAGCAGTACGAGAGAAAATAATTTTGAAATCATACTTGAACACAAATTAGAAATGAGTTATCTATACCACGTGTTTCAAAACCCTCAGTTCTCAATCTGAGATACATTAACAGCAATGTTGCATGTGAACCATGGGGAGAAATTAATTATCACACCTTAACTGGAATGGGAGAGGCCACACAATACTCTTTTTTCACTTTGGACATCCTATATTAGAGAAGCCATAGACAGTTTAGACATAGTTGAGAGAACAGAAATAAAAACTACTATGAGACTGGGAAAGCATGAACTGGAAGGGGAAAGCCTTCTCTGCACAACCTGATCTTTCAGATGTTTAAGACTGTAATAATTAGGAAATGATCAGTGGTTCTCTGTAACTGACAAGTGAGTATAGAGAAGAACAGTATGATGCTAATTTAATTTGAAGGAAAAAATAGCTTTATATTTATTGTGAGAATTATCCTTCTAAGTTTGAGTATGGTGCAATGCTGTAAGGCTGTGGAATGTACTTGTCTGAATTTTTGTACTGAAATTTAAAGATTTGTAACGGTGTGAGCTGAAATTCCCCCCCACCGACAATAACCAGGCTAGCCCAGTCTGGAAGCAAATGAAAGCTGTATTTACAAGCAGAGTCTACAATCTACGATGAAATGCAATGAATATATACAAATATACAAAATTCACAACATTCACAATATATACAATCAACAGAAAAATCACAACCAATCTCCCTTTGCTTCCCCCCAAAGGGGACCCTTCCCGAAGGAGCCTCCCTCCCAGGAGCTTCCCCCTCAGACCCCCCTGGACAGAAAGCAGAGTTAGTTAAGCAGAAAGGTTGTTAACTTAGCTGCCAAGGTCAGTGTGCTATCTTCGGCAAGAAGAGAAGAAGGAGAAGAGGGAAACTGCAGTCACTGCAGAACGCAGAATGACCAGAGTGCCCCACTTTGTTTTGGGTAATGGTTCTTGAAGATTTCTATATATCCAATGGAAGTGTTTAGAACAATCAGTATTTTGCTTTCTTACACCCAATAGTGACTTATTTACACTCTTTCACTTTCTCTGTTTTGAACTTTGCAAGGGAAAATTAAAAAGGGAGTTTCAAACCATCACAAACCATCACCATCTGCTTCTATATTTTTTGGTCTCTTGAAATATTTTCCAGACCTTCATTTCTGTCTGTGACAGATCCGAACCAGATCTGATTTTTAATTTTCTTTTTATATGTACATATAATTTTTCATATTTCTCTAACATTAGTGACAATTCTGCTTTGTAGGGACAGCAGAACTGTCCTTTAATAGAAATGCTATGAGGAATCATGTTGCACAATACATGCACAATGCATTGCCAATTCATGCCCTCAAGAGCAAGGTCATGAGTAATTATGGTTCATTAAAAGTTGTGAAAGTTCCTCTAGATATTGCAACATAGGTAGCAGCAACAGTGAGTGCACATTATTAGACATTCATTGAGTTACCTGAACTGCACAGATTATGGTTTGGAATTCTATTAATTAGAAACTCAGAGATATTTTATGGGGTCTGGACGTGTATCTATTTGTTGAGCAGGCTAAAGACAGCTGGCTTATTTTATGGCTGAAGCTTGTTTTTATAGCTTCATAAAACATGGCTTGTACTTTTATTACAGTGATCATCCTTCATTTTCTTTGTGATTAGAGTTTTCATTTTTTTCCCCCTGTGGAAAAAAAAAAGTCTGTATGACTTAAGAGTATGCTATCATCCCTGCAGATTTTTATAAAATTCTGTGGCAGGAATACTGGATTCTGTAGGATGGCTAAAGCTCCATAGGAAGCTTCTTATTCTAGTTATTCTAAGCCATTTTAGATCATGCAAGAGTGGCATATTCTTGCTGTGGAACTGTTGGAGTATACAAATTGATTGTTTTATATCAAATTCCATGAACATCACTACATTGAAAATACCCAAAATCAACTAAAAATAAAATAATGAAGTAAAAACACCCTTATATGTATTCTAGGTCTAAAGGAAGAATAAGAAGCTAGAGATCAAGACAGATAGGGAAGAAATGATCTAAAGAAATTCTTCAGCTATTGTGTTTCAGTTTTTTACAGTTAGCTATAATTCAGAGGTTTCTCCCTGTTTTCCTGCTTTGTCAATATATATACAAAAATTTTCTTATTGTTTTAAAAAATATTTGCATTTTTATGGTTTCAACACTGAAATGGCTGCAGCTTATTTTTAAAGTAAATAAACAGCTGTATCATTATTTCATGATGAAATCAAGTTTAAATATTACGTATTAAAATAAGAGCAGTGTTCGCAATGGCGATTATATCCCAAGTACCATTTCTCTAAATTATGACAGTGACTGATTCTAGCAATAAATGCATCGTTAAAAGTTCCAAATAATGTTCCTGTAACCGCTATGTTCCTATAATGAGAGAATGCTGCTCGGGTCAGCTTCGTGAATCCTTGTGCCAACTAATCTCAAAAAAGGCCACTCGATGGCACTGTTTGCATGATAATGACTTTACAGCGTTGCGGAAAACTATTCCAGTGTGCATTTCCATGTATTTGTTTATTTCTTATTTTAAACGTTGCTGTTTTATGACTTTTTCTACTCTCTTATTTTTTCTATATTTTATTTAATTTTTTTTTTGCAGGGCTGAAAGGGACCACACATAAAAAAGCCCTAAGATTCTAAACCCCTGAGATCCCTTCCTATCCTGTCATGCTTTGCAGAACTTCTTCAGAGATGCATCTTAGTCTTTACTGCTATAGTTTCCCCAATAAACCTTCATTTATGCAATCAAGGCAGGGCCAGGCAGATCATCAGGTGGTGCAGATTTATACATACTTTACTTGTGTGACAAAGCAAAAGCACATCACCATCTCATCTGATGTCTCATAATGCAAACACAATAATAACAACAACAACAAAAAACCCCCAAACCTAGAAAGTGGTATTTTAATATTTAGATCTTAATTTGGTTGAGTGTTAATATTTTTAGATTTTAAAATATCTTAAAGAATGCATTAGGAAATTATTAGGTATCTATTTGCCCGTATCTCTGATGTTCTTTGATTGCAAGTCATTTTCTTTCTTCATATAATTAATCAATCAGTTGTGGGGTTTTCTTGTTTTGTTTTGAAACTAAGAAAAAACATTTCTGTGTTAGACTGCTGGTTTGCTTCCTTCTGCTTCATACAGACTGTAAAGTCCAAAGATGTTACAATGCTGATACCAGGATTCACTGTCTTCACTGCTGGGTTATTACGTTGGAAATTCTGGAAAGGTCAGTGGTCGTGTTAAGCTACATACACCTCACATATGAAGAAGGGCTGAAAGAACAGTGACTGTTTGCCCTGGAGAGAAGAAGGTTCAGGGGGGATCTCATCAATGTATGTAACTATCTAAAGCAAGAGTGCAAGAAGGAAAAACCCAGTCTCTTTTCAAGTGGTTCTTAGTGACGGGACAATGGCTTTACACTGAAACAAAAGAGGAATGTGAGGAGGCACTTTCTACCTATGAAGGTAACTGAGCATTGGCACAGGCTGCCCAGAGAGGTTGTGGAGACATTAATAAAACATCTAGACATAGTCCTAGACAACCGACTAGGGTGCCATTCTGGAGTTTGGAGGTTTGGAACAGCTGACCTCCAGAGGTCCCTTCCAACCTCAGTTATTCTGTGATTCCATGCTGCTTTGAAAATTTTTCAGTTCTGTTGAGCTTCTTAGTACTTACAAATATCTAAAGTGCCAGTGTCCAGAGGATGGGGCTGGGCTCCTTTTGTTGTTCTCCAGTGATAAGACAAGGGGCAACAGGTACAAACTGGAACACAGGAAGATCCACCTAAACCAAAGGAAAACTTTTTTGAGGGTGATGGAGCACTGGAACAGGCTGCAAAGAGAGGTTGTGGAGTTTCCTTCTCTGGAGACTTTCAAAACCTACCTGGACACATTCCTGTGCAACCTAGGCTAAGTGAACCTGCTTTAGCAGGGACATTGGACTAGATGATCTCCAGACATCCCTTCCAACCCCTAACATTCTATTATTCTGTGTCCACTTTAAATGGCTACTTTAGGATGGGTTGTATGTACAAAGTAATTTTCCTTTTATAAATCACAACTTTTATGTCTAAATTCTAAAATTTAAAATTTAGTATAAACATTTTCATTCAGTTTTGACTAGGAAGAGGAAGACAACTTTTTTCATTACTTGCATAATGTGCCTTTATTTAGGCTGTTGCTAAGAAAAAGGTAGAATACTTCATGAAAACAAAAAAAAAAAAAAGAATTAAGGTCCTTCCTTCTTGCTATTGATTCCCATTTTATAATTTTTCCTTCCCTTCTCTTAGTCAGGCAAAGATTTCTCCTGTGTATACTATGTAACAGAATTGCACAAAAGTGCCTAGTCTAAAAAAAATTAGGGTTTTGTTCAACTATGTTGAAAATATCAAGGTAAAGTTTCTCAGAGGAAAAGTGTATCAGTAAATAATGTATAATTGCAAAGGCCAGTTGCAGTTGCATATTCAGAACTAAGGCAGAAATCCATTAAAATTAGTCTTTCTTTTCACATTTTGGCAATATTTGAGTAACTTACCATGGTAAGAATTTTTCCAGCCGTTTAAAGGTATTTGAATACAACCATTAACTACCAAGAACTGCACAGAATTCTTCAAATTCACTGATCTCTGACCCCCCGGCCTACCTCGCCCTTTAAGAAGAGCGATTTCTTGGTGAGGGTAATGCCATAGGCACTCTCTTAAGGAAAAAGAAGCATTTAACATTTTCCCCTCTTCAGGATATCTCACCTCCTGGAATTGCAAGCACTCTTTTTCTGCATACTACAGTAAAATGAGCCTTCTAAAACAAGAAATAAAAAGCAACTAGCTACACTCTTTAGTTTTCTTAATTAACTAAGTAATTTTCATCTATTCAGTATCTGAAGCCTCCCTAACTGTGATGAAGACCTACCATGTAGACTTGAGTGATCCAATTGTCTTCCTTATGGCCTGTATAAATTGTTCATATGAAAGGAAACCACATCCACTGAGAAATGTAAGGAGATACAGGATTCATCCATGTTATCAAACCATTACAAAGACAGACAATATATTTACTTGAAGTAGCTCTCCTGCTGTTACAAGTGCTCAACATCTTTTTTTGCTTACTTTATAGCTGCGTCAGTTTACATCAGTCGACCATTTGCATCATAATTTTCAGATGTTGTTTATGAAAATTTCCCTTTGTAATAACTAGCATTTTGACATGAAGACATCAGGCATGGACAAAGGTGGCCACTACAGAGGAAATTGTATGACACCTCTGATATGAAGGCCTCAGGTTCTTCATACACAAAGTGGCAGAAAACAGCTTTTGTTTATTGTTGTGTGGTTTTGGTTTTTGTTTTCATTTTTCATTTTTGTTTGCTCATTTTGTTGTAGTGCACCTCTGTTTCAAGTGCAAGTCTATATATTGAAAACACCTTCATGATCCCAGTGGTAAGCTTATACTATGTTTACCAAAAGTGGCTTTCTAGTTCACCTGACTTTGAACTCCTTGTGAGTTTCATCCACTAGAAACTAGTTTTGAAAAAGACGGTCTAAAACTCCTGCAACTTCTTAACAGATGATTATCTGGTATCACTTAACAGAGATAGTGGAGTTTTCCATATGCAGGGAAATAGGGAGGAGTAACAGAACCCTCACTTTGGACTTTCGGAGGGCAAACTTCAGGTTGTTCAGGCAACTTATTCGGAAAGTTCCCTGGGTAAGAGCCCTTAAGAACAAAGGGGTCCAGGATGGTTGGACCTACTTCAAGCAGGATCTCTTAAAGGCACAGGAACTGGCAGTTCCCACATGCCATAAGACGAGCCGGCGGGGAAGACGACCGGCCTGGATGAGCAAGGATCTCCTGAAGGATTTAAGGGAAAAAAAGAGGGTTTATTGCCTTTGGAAAGGGGGGGAGGCAACTAGTGATATGTTTAAGGATGTTGTTAGATCATGTAGAAGAAAAATTACAGAGGCAAAAGCACAGTTAGAAATTAAACTGGCCGCTTCCCTGAAGGACAACAAAAAGCATTTTTATAAATATATTAATGCTAAAAAGAGGGGCAAGAGGAGCCTCCACTCTTTATTGGA
>VXBD01004241.1:98467-118781 GCA_013399975.1 Indicator maculatus | reverse complement strand
TTGAATTGCTGGAGCATGTCCAGAGAAGGGCAACGAGGCTGGTGAGAGGCCTTGAGCACAAGCCCTATGAGGACAGGCTGAGGGAGCTGGGACTGTTTAGCCTGGAGAAGAGGAGGCTCAGGGGTGACCTCATTGCTGTCTACAACTACCTGAAGGGAGGTTGTAGCCAGGAGGGGTTTGGTCTCTTCTCCCAGGCAACCAGCACCAGAACAAGAGGACACGGTCTCAAGCTGCACCAGGGGAGGTTTAGGCTGGCGGTGAGGAGAAAGTTCTTCACAGAGAGAGTGGTTGTCCATTGGAATGTGCTGCCCAGGGAGGTGGTGGAGTCACCATCCCTGGAGGTGTTCAAGAGGGGATTGGACGTGGCACTTGGTGCCATGGTTTAGATAGTCATGAGGTTTAGGGTGACAGGTTGGACTCGATGATCTTTGAGGCCTCTTCCAACCTTCTTGATTCTATGATTTTATTTTATGGTTCTATTTCCTTTGTTGTATCTTACTCTAGCACTGGATTATAAGATTTCAAAAGAAACCATCTCAGATGAGAACTAGGATGAATTTGAAAGTTCCATTTTCAGCAGCAACAACAACAACAAATTAAGATCTATGTTTTGGACCTATTTTTCACTTTGTCTCAGTGTGGAAGGAAGTAGGGATTTGAATCACAAGGAAAGAGTAAAATGTGTTCAAAGGCACTGTATGCCACACAAACCCACATAACCCCAATACATTAACAAGCAAAAATCAGCTAAGATTACTAACGTAGTTTCCACAGATGCTCATTCACCAATTTATTGATAAAAAAAAAAAATAATCCCTTGTCTCTCTTTCACCACCATTTTAGCAAACAAATAAAGAGAGAAAAATGTACTTGAATAATATATATTGTACATTATCTTGTTTTGGAAATCATACTTTAAAAATGGATTTTTTTAGTGAATCCATGTTAGAAGTAAATGAAAAATCTATTCATTGGGGTTTGCTATCATTTATATGGTTTTTTTTTGACGGAAATGAAATCACAGAGTCATGGTAAGTATCCTTTATGTTTCTGAAATGAATGAGGGAGATAAATGCAAAGTATTAATACTCTGTCATGATTGGTCTTCTGAAACTGTTAGTATGCTTGTGGAAAAAATATGTGACAGAAGCTTTCTAATATTGCTGAGAAATTTGTGATCTTTGGATGAATGATGTTTCTTTATTTTAAATTGTTTTTAAGCATATTCGCTATATTCTTTGTAATTTCTGTGATTTGATTATTGAAGGGGAAAAGACATTTTAAAATATTGCCTTGAAAGAGATATATAAATCTTAAAGAAAAATATTTCTAATGACTCCTCTGTGATTGGGGGGACTGGAACATTTTATTTCAGAAATAAAGCAAAGATAAAAAATACAACCAACCCCCCACCCCCCAAACCCCCAAAAAACCCAGAACAATCCTAACTTGAGAAACATTTCTTCTCAACTTATCTACAAAGCAGACATCAAAGCATGATCTAGTTCATGCTAGGTCACCTTACTGATCAATGGAGAGAAAAAAACCCGTCACCTCTAAAAGGCAGTACATGTACCTCACACATTTGTCTTAAAATTAGATGTATCACCTCCTAAAGTGCTTGCTTCTCTCATTTTGTAAAAGCAGTGCATGTAGTGGTGAACTGACACACATAAACTTCACTTCAAAATTTTTACATAAGAACAGGTTGCTTATACTTTGCTAATTGGGTGATCTGTGTTATTCTAAGGTCAAGTTCAAATTCAAGATGCTTTTACTTCAGGTCAGCAATGTAATTCTTTTAAGGGTTTGGCAGCTGGAGAATGTAACAAATGTATTTTTCAAGTGCAATTATCCATTTCCAGATGTATGCTGTTGGCTCACCTATGACTCACATTAAAACCTCTTACTCTTGGGATCTCTATAGTGTGATCCTCTGACACTGATTTTGGAAACAGGGTTTGTAATAGTGTCTGCCTTTGAAACTTCCCCATTTGGAGGAGGAAAACCAAAAAGTTTAGGTTTCTACTTTGCTGTCTTTCTTGGGTGCTTATTCTTGTATGCCAGAGACATTCTAGGAGCAAGACAGCACCAAAATACACTCTTTACCCTCTGGCACCCCCTATAGATAAGCTATAAATTTCTATTTGTGCTTCCACCTTTTTTCTATACAGAGTTCTGCTTAGTTATAGAGGTGAATTATGCTCTTAATCTTTCCTAAAGCAGAATTCTAAAAGCCAAAACTCATTATTAGTGAGTTTAGGTAGAACATATTTCCATTTTTTAATTCTTATTTTTATTCATGCTGCCTCCTCTGAATTACATTAATGTTAATATCAATCTCTTTGCATTACTTTTAGGAACATAAAAACTACCATACTAGTTCTTAGTTTTGAGGCACAATTCCATCCCTTCTTTTTGTAGATGAAACAGTTTCAAACATACTTTAACATAATCTCCCTTTCCCCCTGTGCAATTTTTTTCGGTGAGGAATGCAGACTTTTTTTTTTTTTTTTAATTTCAGCATATGTAGTAAAACTCTTTAGGATCTCCAGAAAATCAGCTGAAATTTTATAAGAAGCTTTTAAAATCACTGTATCTGATAATCTGTACTAGTATGGTTTACTGTTTTTTACTTTACTGGTTTGTTGTAGGGCTACCCTTTCTAAAATGTCAAGTTAGAGGTAATGTAGTGGCTTGTTACTTCATGAGTGGTTTTTTTGGCTTTTACATGTGTAACAGAAAATTTAATCCCTAAATAAATCTTAGTTCAAATAATGTCACACAGATGTATTGAGCCATTAAGATTAATGAAAAACTTTCCTAACATGTAAGTATACTTATGATTTTTAGATGTATACTACTTTACAGAGTATTTCCTGAAAGTAATGAATCTATACAATATCCAAATGTTTTTGTTGTTTTTTGAACATTCTACCTCTTCCTCAAACACAATCTTAATATATCCTCAAGATAAATAACATAAGCTACCTTTTGATACAATAAACAGATCACTGTGTTGCAAAGCACAATAATTTTTCTCACTCTGCTAAGAAAGCCTATGTCCAAACCTGAAATCCAAAAAGTTCTTGGACTTTTCCACGGGAAAGTAGGACCAAGCCAACTAACACAAGAAGAAAAGAAACAGTAATCAAATGATAGCACATGCAGAGCAATGGCCATTTTTAATTTTTCCCTGCAGAAGAGTGTCCTGAAGGGTCAAACCCCAAAATGTGCCCTAGCCCAGACAGTGGCCTAAGCACCTGCGAGTGTCCTAACCTGGACAGTTCCTGGGGTCTAGATGGTCAAGGCAAATGTATAGCAAGTGTGATTAACATTGTAAGCACCTATGAATGTGCAAATGTGTAATTAATTTTGTAACACAGCTGTGAACTCTGTGTGCCCCTGGCCATGTTTGGATATGCCTCATCCTATAGGTCCAGTTGTAAGGGTTCTGTGTTACCAAAGGGCATTCATTGTCTTTGGACAGTGTTTAAACCAGCCAGGAAGTTAGGCAACTTGACTTGTTCTCACCCAGACAGCAACAAGAGCAGCCAAATGCTGCCTGAGTAGCAGCTGAAGGGCTTGCACTCAGAGGCAACCACTACACCCAGGCCTTGCACCTGGACCAAGGCAGAAAGGGGAAAAAGCTCCAAGAGAATTGAATTCCAGAAGATGCTACAGCGTGGCAACAGAGCACACAAGAGAGAGGCCCCTAGCCCTCTCCAAACCAAAGACTGCTTGAATTATAGCCACAGCATCTGGGAAGATTCCGGACAGAGGAGGAAGTCCTGAATCCCTGGTTTATCTGCCACAGGATCCCATTTGTGGGAAAACCACAGACCACATCACCTTTATTTCCAATTTGACTTGCTGTATTGGAAATGTTAGATCTGTGCTTAAATCATTTAGCTGTCTTTATATGTGGAATATGATACTCACAACCGAACTGAACCTGTGTAAATAAGTTACAGTGGTGTTTGAATATACCACCACTCAAGATATTAAATTATAAAATATATAAAAATATACCTTTTATTACAGAGAGACCTGACTCTGACTCCCTCTAGCTTCCCTTGCACTTCCAATTTCTAAGGCTGACACTGCAGCAGAGTGTTTGACCTCTCCAGGATTGATCTGATCACAAGAAACCCTGAATGTAGCCTCATGTTCAGTGAAATAGCCTAAGTGAGGATGCCCAGCACTATGAAGATGAGCACATCCACAGTTCCATTGAGTTCAGTTAGGTTCTTTTGGCTTCAGTTAACCCTCCAAAAGACTGCAGTGCAGATTTTGGAAGTAGTCCGCACTTTCAGACAGCTGTAGTTTTTATTATTTGTAATAATAAACTTGCAGCAGTGAAGACCATTGGTACTGTGCTTGGCACTCTTCATCCATGGGACTTGAAGGAAGATAGCCCATACCCTGCAATTTCATATTGGACATTGTTAGGAAAATCCAAAGGAAAGGATAAGCAGAAGATTTTCATAACAGGATGGATGTATGCTAGAATGACTTTCCAAGGAAGGAAGGTTATTAAAATGAGTAATAAGTAGGTGAAAATTAGTGATCTACAGTTAAGGAAAGATCAAGTCTATATCCAGTTATCACTTATGAACTTAAAATCCACAAATTTCCCAATACCCAGTTTTGATCATCCAAAATATTTAAAGACAATCAAAATATTCAGATAAATGGAATTAAGGGTAGATTGTCACAGGAATAATGGGCAAGCAACATCATACTGTAAGGGATAACCATAGATGTAAGCCATGATTTTGACTGACCATGTATGAACTGCTTATTTCTGGAAAGTCAAATGCATTTCTGTACCGTATGTCCTCTAGTTTTGAAGAATTTCTCTAACATAGTGGCATTTTATGTGTGGGAAAGGTATGGTTCACATTGGAAATCTACATAACCTTCTCTTCTCCATAATCTGTTTTCTACTAAGGTCAATTAAGAGACTCCTTTATCTTTCTTGAGAATCATGGGGTTGATCTGTTTCTGTGAATCTGAAAGGATTCCAGTTCACCTGAGAAAAATCTGTGGTTGTGTTTTGTCCTGAAAAAGATGATATACTACTTAGTGACTATTGTACTGTTCAGGGAAGATCTGAGGTTATCTGTAAAAGATCATATAAAGAAGTAACTCATAGTGTTAATATTTTGTGGGTTGATGAATTTGAAAAGACGTAATATGAAAATTTTTTCTACTGCAGTAGTCAGGGATGAAAAAGTTATCACTCTTCTTACACTCAATGTGACCATTGCCACTTCAGGATTTCCAAGGAACTGAACAATTCACATTTCTTTTTTTTTTTTTTAAGACCAGCTGGATGTCTTTTAAGTCCAACAGAGATACAAGAAGTTAACGAAGGTTAAAATGGGTTGAGAAGGAAAGGTCATCAGAACAGGTGAAGGTGATGACCTCTGATGAGGTTCATCCGTTTTCACAAGTATCCTGTTCTGGATGACTCCTCCTGTCCTGCGTGATGTATTATATTCAGTGTCCATTTTGTGATAATAGTTTCCTGGATCATAAGTGACACTCCAGCAGTGGGTTATTTCTTTTTCTTGGGAGGGAATGATTGGCATGCCATACGATACTTTAGCTCAACTGGTTTAATTCTGCTCCCATGTTTTGAACAGAATTACAAAGGTAAGGCGAGTAGATTAAAGGTTATTGATCTAATCTTCAAGCAAGAAAATTCTCTGAAGTGGTGACTGTACCTTATTTTGAATTTGACTTGTCCTGACACAATGGACTCCTTTCATAACCCTTTAGAGAGGTTTTAGATAGTACAGTACTACAAATAATTATATATTCAGAAGCATAACCATGAGAAAGCTTGTGTGATCACAAAAATATTGACTTAATTTCCCTGTTTTGTTTTGCTTTGTTGGTTATTTTTTCTTCTTTTCTGATGGGTTTAACTAGTCCTGCAAAAATCTGTATTCATGTGTGAGCTTTCCTGGACACAGCAAGCTACAAATTCCCAGCAAGTAGACCAGCATTTCCCTCACTCCCATAAAAAAAGAAAAAACAACATTTTTTCCCCAAGATGTTGAACATTAATTTTCCATGAGAATATCCTGGAGTTTCTGGACACTGAAAAAGTCTTAATATCAGGCCCTTAAACTTCTGTGCTACCAGTATGTGTTAGGGTTGTTTACCCAGGTCACTCTCTTTTTTTTTTTTTTTAGCGATAGACTTGTCAAATTAGGTTCAGTACTGAAATGAAGGGTCAATGCATCTTTAACTCTTTAGATTCCCATGTCTACACATAAGGAAGTCACTGACCAGCACAAAAGAATCCTAGCTAAATTCTTAGAGAAGTTTTTCCTTTGAAGTTACGAAAGTCAGTAGGTGTAGTAATGATTATCTAAGTGTAAGTTTTTACTGTAGTTCTCAACTCTGCACTGATTTGTAGCTTTCTTAATGTAAGGTTGCCTCTACAGAATCAAGACAGAAGCATAATGTGCTATGCTGATATTTTGGAGAAATTGTGACTGTTACTGAAGTATATTAGTGGAATAGTATCGAATAAATACAATTACTGTGTAGAGAATCCTGCCTAAATTCCTCATAATGATAATCTTCTGCCCAGTTTTAACAATGAAAAAATATATATATCCTATATAAATTTGCATGTATACACAAGTAAGTCAAAACTGTTTCTTCATATCCATCAGTAAAGCCTAGATAGAAGGGATTTCAGAATAAATAACTCAGAGAATTTCAAGTCTAACAGTCATGGAAATAAACATCTACCAGTTTCCCTTTGGCTCCTGGGAATAAATGAGAAGCAGTTTTTTCTTTTTCTTTTTTTTTTTTTTTAAATCAAATGGTGACTGTAGATAACAGTATGTTCAAGAGACTAGTGAGTGGTCATGAAAACAAGCCAGAATTAATCTTGCAGGAAACCTCACACAGGCAATTCTCAATGGGTTTGCCTATAGAGAGTTCATTGATGAAAAAGTACCTTATTGAACTCAGAAGCTATTCCAGAGCAAGAGATATATAAAAAGACCTGTATGGAAAGTTTTTCTGTACATGAAAGGCTTTTTTTATTTTTCAAAAATACTGAAGAACTGATTATTAGAGGTCTATTTTTTTTAGAAACAGAGACAAATAAGATTTTTTTTGCTTCATGTAACAACCTACAGGAAAACTCTCCGTATTTCCACTGAATATTTCCTCCAAGTTTCAGATTTCATCCTTTAACTTTTTCCAGGTTGTTGGAAGTCAGTGAATTTTCTTTCGTGTCAGGACTACAATGTCAAATATCATTGCCCTCTTCCATCTTCTCACATAATGACCATATCTGCCTACTAATAGTAATTATCACGTATAAGATATCTTCCTGAAGCCTGTGAGATTACTTCATTTTAAATTAATATACTGTTTATTTACTCCAAGGAATATAGCTAACAGCATGGGGTTATACCCACTGTGTACACATCTTAGATGTTTGCATCTCATGTGTACCTTCTCATCTCTCTCAAAGTGAATCCTGCTGTCTCAGATGGCTTGTGGCTCTCACTTCTCTGCTCCTTGCTCCATGTTTACCAGTACTTCTCTCCCAAAATCTTGTCCTGTCCTTACCTGTAGGCTGGAAACGTTAACTGCTTTGTAGGCTTTTTGTTTGCTTGCTTGCTTTCTAACACTAATCTCTGGCTTTGGACACATCAGATCATCACCCTACTAGTAAAACTCAAATAAAGATTTTTCACCCTTATCTTCTCATAGGTTTTCTTAAGCTTCTGAGTTTTTCTCTCTGACATAGTTTGTTTCTGACTTGTATCCTTTCTATAACTTTTTTCTCAGTCAAAGCACATTTTTTTATGTATTATCAGAATAATGTGATTTATTTTACAAAAACTGCATTATCACAAATAGATAAACTGAGTTATAGATAATCTTCTAAGTTACACAGATCACATGCTCTCTGATGCTATCAAATATTTGAAAGTGATCACAGAGACAGATTTTAGCATCTTGATACTTTTGATACTATTTACATTTGTAAAAATCTTTAAAATTATTACAGTTTTTTAAAAGGTATCTTTTTAATGTTGTTTAAAATATAGAGTGATACATTCAAAACTTAGAGCTTTGAAATCTTCTACATAAACCCCAAATAGTCTAAATCATAAAATGTCATGATATAAAGAATCTACCCACTTATGTTGAGACAGACTCATGCAGTTCCAGCTTTTAAAAGTTTGGGAGAACCAGTATACCCTAACTATCAAACTAGTGTTTTCAAGGATCTGTCCATGCAAATTGTTTCCTTTGTCCTTTGATCAGATCTTCCCATTTGCTCACACTGGTGAATATCATGCTTCAGTCTATCTTACTAAGCTTTGTTTTTTTCCATAAGAACTCTGAAACAAAGAAGAATTTAGTCATTTCCGAATAGATATTGCACTTTCGCATTTGCTCTAAGCTTCTTTTAGGTGTTTGGTGATAAGCTTGTTGAGTGAGTGGTGCAGATAGTAAGAAATCAATAACAAGTTCACAGTCCAACAAGATAATTCTCAACAAAGGATTGAAAACAGAGGAAATTCTATTTGGTTTGTTTTATTTAATATTTCAGCCAGCAGATCCTGAATTGCAACAGCATAATTCAAAAGCAGCTTTGCAACTCAGATTAGAATCTTTGTCTCCATTTTAGCAGTGCTTTACTTGTTAATTGAAAGTTTGGTGTTTTCATGCTTTCTAGTGAGGGCAGAAGTCTTGTGGAAGAGTGAGTGGATCCTGCACATTCAGCTCGTTCCAGGTGCCAGAGCAGAGGTTCCTCTGCAGCCCATGGACGATGGTGCAAATATTTGCACTGCAGCCCATGGAGGACTCCATGCTGGAGCAGGTGGATGTGCCTCGAAGGAAGCTGCAACCTATGGAGAGCTCACACAGGAGATCGTCTTGGGGGCAATCACTCTGCACCTGAAGGATGGCCAAGGAATCAGGCCCAGCCAACATGGATTTAGGAAGGGCAGGTCCTGCTTCACCAATCTAATCTCCTTCTATGATCAGGTGACCAGCCTGGTGGACATGTGGATATAACCTACCAGGACTTCAGCAAGGCCTTTGACACCGTCCCCCACAGCAAACTCCTGGCCAAACTGGCAGCCTGTGGCTTGGACAGGAGCACTCTGCGCTGGGTTAGGAACTGGTTGGAGGGCCAGGCCCAGAGAGTGGTGGTGAATGGTGCCACATCCAGCTGGCAGCCTGTCACTAGTGGTGTCCCCCAGGGATCAGTGCTGGGCCCCATTCTGTTCAACATCTTTATTGATGATCTGGATGAGGGGATTGAGTCAGTCATCAGTAAATTTGCAGATGACACCAAGCTGGGAGCAGGTGTTGATTAGTTAGAGGGTAGAAGGGCTCTGCAGAGGGATCTTGACAGGCTGGACAGATGGGCAGAGTCCAACAGGATGGCATTCAACAAGTCCAAGTGCCAGGTGCTGCACTTTGGCCACAACAACCCCATGCAGAGCTACAGGCTGGGGTCAGAGTGGCTGGAGAGCAGCCAGGTGGAAAGGGACCTGGGGGTACTGATTGACAGGTGCCTGAACATGAGCCAGCAGTGTGCCCTGGTGGCCAAGGAGAGCCAATGGCATCCTGGCCTGTATCAGAAATAGTGTGACCAGCAGGAGCAGGGAAGTCATTGTGCCCCTGTACTCAGCACTGGTTAGGCAGCACCTCAAGTACTGTGTCCAGTTCTGGGCCCCTCAATTTAAGAAGGACATTGAGATACTTGAACGTGTCCAGAGAAGGGCAATGAGGCTGGTGAGAGGCCTCGAACACAAACCCTACAAGGAGAGGCTGAAGGGGAGGCTTAGGGGAGACCTCATTGCTGTTACAACTACCTGAGCCAGGTCTTCTCCCAGGCAACCAGTACCAGAACAAGAGGTCACAGTCTCAAGTTGCGCCAGGGGAAGTTTAGGCTCGAGGTGAGGAGAAAGTTCTTCACAGAAAGAGTTGTTAGCCATTGGAATGTGCTGCCCAGGGAGGTGGTGGAGTCACCATCCCTGGAGGTGTTCAAGAGGAGATTGGACTTGGCACTTGGTGACATGGTTTAGTGGTCATGAGGTCTTGGGTGACAGGTTGAATTTTGATGATTCTTGAGGTCTTTTCCAACCTTCTTGTTTCTGTGATTCTGTGTGAGAAGGCTCCAGACAGCAGCTGTGATCCATAGAAAGGAGCCCATGTAGCAGCAAGTTTTCTGGCAGGAGCTGTGGCCGATGGGGAGACTCATACTAGAACAATGGAACCACTCAAGGAGGAGGGAGTAGCAGAGATCAAGAGATAAGAACTGACTGCAACTGTCCTTTCCCATCCCCTACACAGTTTGGAGTGGGAGAGGTACACAGCAGATGAACTGGGAATAAAGAACTGAAAATAAGCCTAGGAAGAAGTGATTTGGTTTACTCCTGTTTCTCACTATCCTTCTCTGGTTTTCATTGGCATTCAGTTAAAATCATCTTCCCCAAACAGATACAGTTTTGCCTGTGGTGGTAATTGGTGATTCATCTCCCTGTCCTTATCTGATCCTGTGAGCTTTTAAATCTTGCTTTTTCCTCCTGTTTTGCTGAGAAGGAGTGAAAAAGTAACTTGGTGAGAACATGGGAGATAGCAAAGGTTAACCCACTGCTACAAGCATTATTGAAATACATGAAATTCCATTTGAGTATAAGAGAAATATTTCATTGTGAGGGTCAGGAACAGGTTGTTCAGAGGGTCTGTGGAGCCTCCATCCCTGGAGATATTAAAAATTCAACTGAGTATATTCCTGAGCAACCTGCTGACACTGCTTCGAGCAAGAGGATTAGATTGAATGACCTGCAATGGTCCCTTTCAGCTTCAACCATTGAGTGATTCTGTGAGATAGAAGTGAAGATTAGTCTTTGCTCACAGGAATCTTGTTAAATCTAAATGGTGCATTTTGATAACATGAGGAAGAAAATCAGGGTTTCACAACAAATGAATATATTAAAATTAAATTACCTCAGGTTTTCTGAAATACTAAGAATTAAATAAATTAATGGTCTTGAACTTATGTGAATGATCTTATTTAAAGACTCTTTGATATTTTATAAAATTTACTCTGTTTAGTACTAGTCACAATTTAATAAATCAAAAAGACAGATGAAATGAAACAATGCAAACCAACAGAGTAAATACTGAAGTCAGTCATAACTTTAGCAAAATATGGAATGCTTTTTTTATCTTAAATTTAATTCAACCTTGACAATAGAAGATGACAGAAGCTCAATTTCAAATTGTAGAAGATGTGAATAAAAAGTTTTCTACCTCTTTAACAGTCTCTGGGGAATAACCTGATTGTCTCAGTTCATTTTCATAGCGAATGCTCGCACTACAGAAATAATTCACTAATGGAATCTGTGCTGTTTTACTGGGCTTGGGATCAGGCAAATATTTATTTCCAAAACTGAGCCATCACTGAATGCCTCTAGAGCTGTAAGTGGCCACTCACAAGTTGGACTAGCTCAAAAATTGTAATATTTCAAAACTGCAGTAATTGTCATTTACTTGGCCAGATATGCCTCTGCATGTTTTGTTCATGTCTTCTTCATAATGACTAATCCTTCAAGGTGTGGAGCATTTCCCATGACATACAGATATCTGCATATAGCTTGAGATGGCAATTTGTACACTTTCATCAACAAAGACACCAGCCCACAGAAAAAAAACCCCACAGTCAGACTCCCAATAATTAGAGATGTTAGCAAAAACTAACTGTAAGTGCAGACACTTTCCGTCTTTATGACTGATGTGGTCTTTGGAATGGCATCATGATTTTACGTGAATATCCTGGTTTAAGACTCAGCTAGTGGCTGAATTCCATCAGTCTGCTCAAATGATCAAGCCTCCCACACATGGATTGCAAGGGAAAGAAACACTAAAGTCCCTGTGTGTTGAGATAAGGAGCAATTAATGGAATAATACAAGGTACAGTACCTTAGTGTATTTTGCAGAAAAGCACAGCAAAGCAGAAGCAAGCCATCAGCGCCCCTTCAAGCCCTCATCCAGCAAAAAGCAGAACAGACCCACTCCCCCAGACTGAAAGCCAGAGGAAAACCCCTGGAGATGTGCAACGTCACAGGTTAGAGTCTGAACTCCAAGCCCCATGATCGTCTGCACTGGCCAGCACTTTCGTTATAAAGCTGGCATGACATCAACATGGTACTGAATACCATTAGCTAGTTCAGCTAGCTGAATCCATGACAGTGAAGCATTAATGAGCTGAAGATCAAAAGAAGACATTTTTGAAGCCAGAAAAGTAATATAATAAGTGTTCACACAGTGACCAATGAAAACAAGGGAAAGAGATGCACTAGCAGTAAAATCTATTACCCAAAACTTTTATATACTAAATGATAACTTAATTTTGCCATCTGTATAGCCAGTCAGACAACTGAGAATTGTAGATATTTTAGTGAGGCACTTTGTAAGAAGACTAGAATGACTGCAGCAAGATGCAAACAAAGGTTTTCTTTATACTCGAGGCTTCCATATTTACTTAAACTAGGTGAGTCAGAGTCTGAGATTATGAGAAACAAACAAAAAGATAAGCTAGACTTAATTTTCTCACTTCATTATAATAATTTTCTCTGTGGCAGTGTTTTAGATTTCAATGATGATATTCATAACCTCAGACAGCAGAAATATTTTTAAGAATATTTTGTGAAAATATTGCAAAAGACTACTTCATATTATGAATAAATTAGAAGTATTTTTTCAAATAAATTGAGCTGACACACTGTCATGAGAACCAGGTCGAAACTTAAAAAGGAGTAAGGAAAAAGATTTCTAAGGAAATCAGCAAACTTTTCTTCACACAACCATGATTTTCTGTGGTTTTTCATAATACATGACAATTAGTAGGGAGAAGAGTACTGACAAAAACGTGTACTGTATACACCTGATTTCAGCAAGCCACTAATCAGGGAGTATAGGCCTGCTAAAATTTGAAACCTGGAGTGGCAGTAAGAGAGTCGATAATGCAGAAGGTTGTAAAATGAGTTACTAGACCAGGAGACTGAATCTCAGATTCATGGAAGTGCTTCTTTCTGTTATAGAATATTGAGCAAGGTTGTCTGACTCTATAATGAGGATCTCTGATCAGAGGAGAGGCAAGAGTGGTTATATCTGGCCTTCAAAATGCAAGACATGGAATGAATTTTATGCATTGCAATAATGTCAACATCAAACTGATTACTTGGTCTTCTGTCATTTCTCTTGAAGAATAACCATTCAAATAATCTGTTAAAAATCAAACCCATGAAAATTGTTGAGGAAATCTTTATGGAACACACTTATTCTTGATTTTCTTTCTTTCTTTTTTTTTTTTTTAGTAACCAAAAATGATGGAAATAAAGGAGAAATGGAAGCATCAATGTATAATTTTCAGAGAAGTATTTAACTTTTTGTTCCTTCTTTAAAATTATGCCTCTTTCTAAATTCAAAAGTGAATTTTTATTTTTCATTTTCTTTTTCTTAAAAAACCCCCAAATTCTACCAGGCTTTGATTACATTTATCATACATGTAATTCTTGTCCCTTCTGTACCACACATCACTATTTGAGATGAAACTTTTATGTAAGTGATTTCAAGGAAGCACAACTGTATTCAGAACTTTCAGATACCTCCTCTATCTGATTGATATCAACGTTATGTGCTTAGCACTTCCATGCAGATTTCTTTATTCTATTCTTGTTTTGGTTTGATCTAGATGAAAAATTCCAAGGTTCTGTTTAAATATCATACACAAAAAATAAGACTCTGCAATTGTCTGTGACTTAATGGTGGTTACTCAAAATGCAGAGAGGTGCAGCACTGACAAATAAAACATGCAGAAAAGAAATAGCCTGATTCATTCTAGCACTGTGAGGTAATTTGTAATTTTGTGAAATAATCATGAGTGACAGAGTTAATAATGCACTTTCTTCTCTT
Organism: Indicator maculatus; assembly: GCA_013399975.1. Lineage (NCBI taxonomy): Eukaryota > Metazoa > Chordata > Aves > Piciformes > Indicatoridae > Indicator > Indicator maculatus. Next base: position 104,798 of record VXBD01004241.1, on the reverse strand, counting down.
CAGAATGCACTGCTATTCTCCCACCGGATCTAGAAACTTCTAAATAATAAGCAATTTCTTTCTGGAAACCAAGCAATGACATTTTATTTATTTATTTGGCAGATGAGATTAGAAGTGCAGTTTAGTCTTGGGAGACATGACATGGACAAGCTCTCTAGAATCTGAACTGGACACTAAATAGAATATATTTTTAATCTACAAACATGAAAGTCACATAAATGTTTAACTCTGCAGAACTCCACACCATCTCAATAATTATTTTTTAATGGCTTAATATAGTTTTTGCTACATATATAAACCCTCTAATTATAGAGGTTGGGATCATACTAAGTTTTTATTTCTCTCTCTCCATTTGACATTTTTAATCATAGAATCATAGAACCAATCAGGTTGGAAGAGACATCCAAGATCATCCAGTCCAACCTAACACCCAGCCCTAAGCAATTAACTAGACCATGGCACTAAGTACCTCATCCAGTCTTCTCGTGAACATCTCCAGTGATGGCAACTCCATCACCTCCCTGGGCAGCCCATTCCAATGGGCAATCACTCACTCTGTGAAGAACTTCCTCCTAATATCCAGCCTATACCTTCCCTGGCACAACTTGAGACTGTGTCCTCCTGTTCTGGTGCTGGTTGCCTGAGAGAAGAGACCAACCCCCCCTGGCTACAATCTCCCCTCAGGTAGTTGTAGACAGCAATGAGATCACCCCTGAGCCTCTTCTTCTTCAGGCTAAACAACCCCAACTCCTTCAGCTGCTCCTCATAGGGTTTGTGTTCCAGGCCCCTCACCAGCTTCATTGCCCTTCTCTGGACACGTTCCAGGACCTCAACATCTCTCTTGAATTGAGGACCCCAGAACTGGACACAGCACTCAAAGTGTGGCCTGAGCAGTGCTGAGTGCAGGGGAAGAATAACTTCCCTTGTCCTGCTGGCTACACTATTCCTGATACAGGCCAGGATGCCATTGGCTCTCCTGGCCACCTGGGCACACTGCTGGCTCATGTTCAGCCTACTATCAACCAGCACCCCCAGGTCGCTCTCTGTCTGGCTGCTCTCCAGCCGCTCTGTCCCCAACCTGTAGTTCTGCTTGGGGTTGTGGCCAAAGTGCATAACCCTGCACTTAGCCTTGTTAAATCTCATCCCATTGGCCTCTGCCCAACAATTGAGCCTGTCCAGGTCCCTCTGCAGGGCCCTCCTACCCTCCAACAGATCAACACCTGCTCCTAACTTGGTGTCATCTGCAAACTTACTGAGGATGGATTCAATTCCCTCATCCACATCATCAGTAAAGATTTTGAACAGGATGGGGCCCAGCACTGATCCCTGGGGGACACCACTAGTGATTGGCTGCCAACTGGATGTGGCACCATTCACCACTGCTTTCTGGGCCTGGCCCTCCAACCAGCTCTTGACCCATTTCAGAGTGAAATGGGTTTAAATTGAGACCAAGTTTTGTTGACGCAAGAGTACAATGAAGCACACAAGATGTAAAATGAAAGCTTTTCAAAAGCTTCATATGAAAATTCATTTTAACTTAAATTCCCTATTCAGAGTTGAAGTGTATTAGAAACAACCAAACTAACAAGGATGTCATTCTCCTTGACATGATTGCTTTTCAGTTAGTTCTACTGTGTGAAGCTTCAAATTTCAAAATTTTTCTGTCTTGCCTTAACATAAATGAATAATTACAAAAGATACAATTGAAAATCAGACATAGTTTGGAGTAGCAGTTGATTGTAATGTACTTGCTCAAATATTCAATTGAGAAATGAAAGTCCTTCTCACTAGGAAGTGGAAAACCAGCAAACATTAAATATACAACTGCCAACAAAATGAATATGTATATTTTAATATGTGTGTCAAAGTTTAACTAGAGGTTCAGGATGCAGCTGCATTTCTTTCACTGTAACTTCTTTTTTTTTCTTTCTGTATTTCAAAGAAAGTAATTTTTAAATCTCTCTCTCAAAGATAGAACATTGATTTTCTAATTTCTTCTCAACTGAGATATTATTATCCATGTAATGTTTTTGAGGGGACATTTTCTAGCAATGTTGACCCACAGAGTGAGATGAAATAGTATTTTTACTCTACGTATGAAACTGGTTTAGTGATATTCTTCCCTATCTGCTGTAGCTTGGTATTTGCAGTTTATATGACACTGGAATAAATACTGCAGTTCAAAAATTACTGCGATCTAAAATTCTTTCTGATATTAATAAATACCTTAGTAAATATTTATCTTTTATCTTCCCTTACTTAATAAAGGTGTTTAATAAGTGTGTAAAATAACATAAATAAAGGACTTTCTTCAGGGACCACTCCTCTATATTCCTACATAAAAAAATCAAGGTGATAAGTGATAAGTACAAATAAAAAGAAATACATTTTGTTTCCCTAGGCAGGATTTAAGACTTTGGATGTATATTCAGGATTTTACAGTTTTAGCATAACTAATTTTCTTTTATAAACAAACAAACAAAAAGTGTGGGGTGTTATTATTCTTCTGGTCTCAGAAGACCATCAATGCTTTGCCTATGACTGAATTTCTTTATAGATCTCTACATTCTCTGTAGATACACCATAGCATCTGAACTGTAGAAAAATGTGCTGGCTTACTTTTCAACTCCATTGGTTCCTAACCTTTCATGAGCACTTAATTCCTCACATAGAAGGAAACAGCCACACTACAGAAGCCTGTGGACCATGAAGGGTAATTGGATAAGATCTTTTGAAAGATTTACAAGCCTGCCAAGGATTTTGCCAGCTTTAAAGCTGACTGATTCAGTGTGAAAAGATCTGAACAATTCTGACCTAAAGGTTTAAAGAGAGACCTTTTCTGTGAAAGTATAATTTAGAGCCTGTAATAAAAGTGTACTGAAAAACACCACAAGGAAGAAAATAGCCACAAATTCTACAGTTTAGTATTACATTACAGGATACTTTTCAGTGACATATCCTCTTATCTTGCAATATACCTCTGTTGCCTCAAACTGTTTTTTAATTGTATCTTTTAAGGGTTACATTGGTAGCTCATCATTAACAAAGTAATAAGAAAACCATTTGTTTAATACAGCTGAGAATGTTGACTTGCTCTTTCTCTTCCTATACATAAACATACATGAAGTAAGATGAGGTCTTTGTACTGTGCCTTGAGTAAGAAATAAATGGAAGAATCACAAAGAAAATTAGGCAATTTAAGCACAAAATGTAGGTTCTCACAATTCCTGTTTAATGTCTGTACCACTTTGAATATCCATATGCATCCAGTGGTAAAATTACTTGTGCTTTTTCATTTCAGTTGTGGTGCAGTTTACTATGGACCAGTGCAGTAACTAAAACACTGTGGAATACAGAAGGAGGACACTTTCTTCACTCTTCTCACCTTCAAGCCCTGGATGAGACAAACTACCTCTCATATAAATTCTTTCTCCTCTCTTGTGCCTTCACAGTTTCCCAGTGGTAGAGCACTAACAAATAATGGAATAGATTCATTAAACCCACTTGGGTTTCAAAACCTAAGCATTAAGCCCTTCAAAGAAACTATTTTGCTTATCTTTGATTGCAAAAACCTTAACCATAAAATAACTTTAAAGCCTTGACCTGGGTTTGGCTAGGATAGGGTTATTTTTTTTTTTCACAAGAAGCTGGGAGAGGTCTTGGTACAAATAGCCAGCGGAACCAATGAGGTATTCTAGACCATACTGATGTCATGCCCACTATCCAGTGGAAGGGTTGGCAGGGGCAAGCTCAGGTATTTTGAGCAGCAGGCTGCATCAAGGCAGGATCAGGTGTATGGGTTGGGCCAGCCCAGACCATTGCGTTCAGGACAGCATTTTACATAACTTTCTTTATATACTGTTTCATCCATATTATTGCTGTTCCTGTTGTTTCTTCTCTCTTTATGATATGTTATTAAACTGTCCTTATTTCAAATCACAGGCTGTTTCATTTTTCTCCCTATTTTCCTTCCCATCACACTGCAGGATGTGTGGGCAGTGTGTGAGAGGCTGCATGGGGCTCAGATGTCAGCTGGGTCTGAACTGCAAGAAGCCCTTGCTTCCAAGCTGTATTGCATTCAATGAGAAATATGATCTAAATTGTCATTGGGTTTCTTTCCAGATCTGCTTGCATAAACTGCTAATAGCATATGTCTCTATAAAGACCTCTGCATTTTTAAAATCTCTTCATGCAGTATTCAGATAATTTAAAAATGAAACACATGATTTCTGAGTTTCCTTTATGATCTGTGATTAAGTCACTCTTGGGCAAAGTCCATGGACAGAGGCAGTGTCTCATTTGAGAGCCAAGTGCACTGCTTTGCACTGCTCAGGCATAAACCAACATTGTTTTCACTAAGGTCCTAGAACTTCTATGATATTTATTGCTGACTTTCAGATAATATTTCCTGTTTTCCCCTTATTTCTTCTAATTGTAGGCCTTTCAGCACTGTTATTCTTGTGATATGGTGTGTGCCCATGACTAGAGATTTTTTTGGAGATGTGACGCAAATATAGCAATGAGTAATAACTTCATGAAGGCGAATAATTACTGAATTTCAAAGTAAGATCTGCCCTCAGGTTCTGGTTGGAGTTGCACTGGTGTGATTAACATGCCTCTAAGACAGTCAAGAACAATCTTCACAAGGCAGGGAGTGTACCTGGACAGAAACATAACATGGACCTGTAGCACTGACTGAAGAGCTAATCTTGTGAGAAAAATCAAAATGTAATTATGAGATGTAAGAGAAATCTCTGGGAGACTTTCAAACGGGGAAAAAAGCACCAGAGGCTTCACTGCAACGATTAGAAAAGCGCTAGGAGAGAATTAATTTATTTGCAAGCAGACATTGAGATAAATTTCTTCCTGGTGAAAGTGAGAAAAGTAGACTTAATTCTAACTGGAAGTATGCTGGAGTGTACTTTAATTCCATTAAACACAGTACAGCTCAATAGATGTCAAAATACAGGGAAGTAGGATGGAATCCAACTACTGGGCTAAAAATTAGGATTTTATTCTTTTCCTGAGATCAATATAGTTTCTATCTATGTATCTAAGTATCAATTCTCAGACATGGTTTTCTAAACTAACTGAAACTATTTAAGTATAAGGGGAATTAGGATTAGCTCCTTAACAGATCAGATCACATCCCTGTTTTCACACTCTGACAAAATTTACAGAAAATGGCACATGGGATGGTAGCAGCTAAGCATAATTTCTTTGATGTTTCATTTCCTGTGGATAATCCTTCAGAGTGAAGGATTACCAGAGTCAAATCTAAGAAACATTGTCATGAAAATAATTAGAGTTTGACATTTTGCAGGTACTCTGTGACATGATGATTGCTGCTTTAGGAATGTTCCAAAGTACAATTAAATTGCATCTCTTACCAACAGATCATAAATCATTATCTGTAGTTCAGTGGGATATCTTTAGACCTTACATTTTAGAGGAATTACTGTAGCTTATCATATTGTGCACCTTTAGGGAGCTTTAATCTTTAAATAATTGTGGTAATAATTGGGAGGAGACATACATTAGAAGCATTTAATGAATCAGGTTACTGATACTTGAAGGAATTATGCTGGATTGGTTTTGTGATGTTTAGGTGTATTTTTGGTGGCAAAAATAGATTCTTTATGCAATATTATGCAATGTAGTCTTTATTTATCATCTTTACTTTTTTAAACATTTCTCAATAAGTAAACTATGTCTTACAAGATAAAGGCTAAAATTTTTATATTGTATTAATGTTGCGCAAGCTTGCAGCTCCTCTTCTAAATGGAGAAATTCCTCACTAAACACTATTTACCCTTACCTAGCTATCTTCCCTTTACTCTGTTATGGTAAGTGTGCTTCACCCCATTTCAAAGAACCCAGAGAAAATCTGCCTTCTCTGAAAGTGAAACCTGGAATACAGGCTGCTGTTGTGTGCAAAACAGACTTGACAAACAATAATTTATTACCAATTACAGTAGATTTGGGTGGTGAGAAAGACAATCATTAAACTAGCAATTTTTCTCCTCTCTTCCCAAGATCAACTTCATTCTCAGCTTATCTACCTCTTCCACAGCAGAGCAGGGATGGTGGTGAATGGAGGCTGCAGTTCTACTCCTTCATCTTCACACTTTTATTTTTGCATGGGCTTTCCCCAAGGACTGCAGCTTCCTTCAGGGATAATATCCAGCTGTTCCAGCATGCAGTCCTCAGTGGGCTGCAGAGAAATGCATGCTCCAGCATGGGTCCTCAACAGACTGCAGAGAAGACTGCTCTGGTGCCTGGAACACTTCCTTGCCTTTCTTCTCTGTTCTTTGTCTTATGCCTTGCTGTC
>VXBD01004241.1:85844-98429 GCA_013399975.1 Indicator maculatus | reverse complement strand
CCCCCCCCCCCCCCCAAATATATCATTCTGCTTTCTTAACTTACAAAGTTACTGTTAATATAATCTTCTGGACCAGAGCTGACACACCTCCTGTGTGTTCTCAAGTTGGAGTGTGTGGTGGTTTTAAGGCTGTGCCTGTAATTTGTTTTCACAAAGTTCGAGCAGAAAAATAAAACAATGTAAATAAATTATAATTGGGTGTAAGAAAGAAAAATAATGATTATTCTAAATACTTCCACTGGAGAGAGAGAAGCCTTTAAGATTTAGTTCTCAAAACAAAGTTCAGTCTGTTTGGTCTGGTATTTTTTTGCTGGGCAGCCTAGCAGGGTACTTCTGCGTTTCTCTTCTGGCTTTGCTTCAGAGATAACACATCTGCACACTGATCTTGGCTAAGTTATAACCAACTCTGCTTCTTGTCTGTCTTCCTTTTGCCAGGGGGGTCTGGGCAAGGCAGGGAAAGAGAGGGGGAGGGGGGAGGCAGAGACATTGATGTCTCAAATGTATCCTGATAAGATTTCTAAGAGTAATAGATTTTAAAGCCAGTTAGCCTCACCCCTTGCACAAAGCAAGTTGTAAGATTTCACTCTGTGACTCCTTCAAAAAACATAACATTATATTGGTGCTGAGCTGGTATGTGAAAGATTAAATCTTTTTAATTCACTGTCACACAGCTCATTTTCCGTTTGAAGTTAGCACTACTGACAGAGAAGGATAGGGTGTGAGCTCGGACCAAGGGATTCAATAGGGCTGAAGTATGGGTAGGGACTAGCTTGTACAACATGAAAAATAGTAAACCAGAAATCTGGCATCCTGTATCACATTATTTCTTTAGTTTCTACCTAGGAGTCCTTATAAGGCATTTATGAATTTTTGACTGCTGTCCTGAGCAGATCAATTGCTTTGATGTGAACTAGTATTCCCAATGCTTTGTTTCATAAAATTAAAAGGTTTACACTTTCCTTCTCTTAGTTTTTAGCATACCAATCCAGTTGTCCCATCATGCACTAAATCATACAGATTAAGAGCATAAAATATATAGAGTGCTTGATTCTCTTATGTATGGGGAAAAGTCCAGGTTTATTTAATGGGCAGTACATTTCTGAGTACAGTTCAAAGTGAGCAGGAATAAAATATGAAGTTGTTAAACCATGTAGGGGAAAGGCATTAATGAGAGGTAAACTAACTGGTAGTTAAATGGACTTTGAAACCACTAAGGTTTTTGCACTATTCACTTTCTAGACCTTAAAATTAAAACTGTACAAAGTATCAGTCTAATTTTTAACTAATCTAGTCTCAAAACAAGTTCTTCTTCATTGAACACATTTAGTAAATTCTTTTTTCTCATTGGTGGAACACAAGGGCATGCATGAATTGTGCTTTAATTGTGTCTATTTAATTAAGATTTTAATCCCAATGTTATATATCAATGCAGGTCATTTATCAGCTACTATTGCAAACTTGATTATATTCTTAGCTGTCTCAAACAACATAATTTCAGGAAGTTTGAAAGAAGTCACAAGCCAATTAAAAAATATTCATTGTTCCTATTATACTGCTGGATGACAAAACCTGCTGGCCTGAAGTTCAAATTTTCTTTTGTGAAAACTTTTCACAAAAATATTTTGTTTCTTACTAGCTTCACTTTGGTTGCCTCTAAGTGCAAGAAGTTGTGTGCTTCCAGTTGTACTTCTGCAACTCTATTCAGTGAATATTTAAAAATTTGACACTGTCAAAGTATGAAAATAACAAAGAAACTGGATGATTTAGGACTTTGTTACTGATGAGAGTTTGGGAGGATTTTAGAGCTGCCTCGGTTTTATTATTACCTTCTGCACTATTAATGTAACTAAGTAGGTCATGAAGAATGTGCATGCAGATACATACACATCCTTTTTAATCTCCCTTCAGAATTCTTTTAATTTTGACTTGTTAATATGGAAGTGAAAACTGTAATCAGAATTTTCTTACATTTCCTGTGAGGAAAAAGCCAATACAAAACTAGTGCAGTTTATATGCATCTCTTAAAGTAAAGGTAGAAAAAGTATCAAGCAGAAGGATTAAGCAAAATTGCATTCATAGTATGCTGTACTAAAACTTGGACTAATTCTGTTCCTTTGAAAGAAAACAGGCTATTTATATTTATTTAAAATCACTGAAGAAGATTAAAAAAAATGTATTTGCCCTTTTGTAGTTTCCTTCCTGAAGACATTTACTACTCGTATATTATCTTACATAATAGGATTATCAGTTTGAGCTCTCTTCTTTCAGAGTTTGGTATCATAAAGAATAACTAAATGGAGAGGAAATCCTAAAGCTCTTCAATAAAGAGAAGAGCTTTAGTATGCAATTCTCATTTTGAAGCAGGTCATAACTATTGTACTTCACAGAAAAAAAATATTTTTTGGAACTCTCATGCATCCTCTCCTGCATTCTAAAAGTAGGGTTCCTCTTTCTGTCCTACTGTTATAACTTACTAGTTCTTTCTTCTTGTCCCCCAGTATTTATTTCTTTTCCAAACACATCAAATCTGCAATTAGGAGTAGATTTTTTTAAGATTTTTTTCCCCTGTTGCTCTTACCATATTTCTCCTTGTCAGCTCTTTGGGTATTTGACTCTTTGGACATCTACATCCTTTATTAGATCTAAATATATTGTCTTCTGAAAAGTAAAGATAAAAACTCGTATTTGATACAGACATTGCAATGTTTTGTTTTTAGAAATGTCTATGTATTTTGTAACAATACTATTGAAAGATACAGAGGAGCTCAGATCAATTAGCAGGATAGCGGCACTGCTTCAGCAGCTAGTGCAGGCTAACCAAGCCTGTGAAACATACTCTGAATCCAAACGGGGAAGAAATGCCTATACTACTTCCAGTGCTTAGTGTAGTTAGGTGTGGAAGCATGTTGAATTGTGGCAAATACGATTTTGGTCTGAGATATGTATTTCTGTGAGTATGCCTGGGGAAAGACAGATTCTGATGAAGAGTTTAGCAGAGGTCATCGTATTGATAAGAAGGATGTACAAGTTAATAGAAAATATGGAGCAAGATAGGTTCCTCAGTCTTTTCCTCAATGAAGCAACACAACAGGAATGAAGATAGTTTTGAAGATCAGAAAATTGGTTTTAAGCCTTTATTTTGACTTATTTTGAGAAGATTTTTTTATCCCAAATCCAGCCTTCATAAATTGCTTCCTGTTTCACAAAATACGGACTGCCTTCAGACAGCTTATTCTTTGTGCATCTCCTTGGATGAATTTATTCTGCTTCATACAAAACATGTAATATCTGGGGGAAATGATCACAGGATGTTAGGGTTTGGATTTAAACCTGGTGTCTCCCGTGTTCCAGCTGAAGCTTGTCAACTCAATGACAGACTACAATCAGTTTTGTTTCCTATTTATCTTTATTGTTGGATTCCACCCTCCCCCACCCCCCCCCCCCCCCCCCCCCAAACAATTCCAGGAAGGGATTCCAGCCTTAAAACAACCTATAACTGTGGGCTGAGGATATTCTACATCTCTTCAGGTAAAGCTGGTAACTAAACCTCTAAATATTATCACAGGGTGGCATGGACCTGGCTGTCTTCCTTGACTGCATTTAGGAATGCTTGATGGAATGAATAGGGTCTCACCAGCTATGGCCAACCACTATTGAGTAAAAAACTGACTCCAGGCCATACAGGATAGGTGATGCTGACTGCCTGCAAGTTAGTGAAGGCCAGCGCCCTATGTTGTGTGTTTATTCTTATTGGAGTTATTTGGGATGGTACGAATCATGGCCAGGGAGGAAATGAGAGGGCAGTTTCAATGTACAAGGGCCCAGTGCTTGAGCTGGCTCCCTGGCCCTTCTCCACCTGGCAACACAGATGTCTCTGGAGTGCCTTTCTCTTTGTGCTTCCAGCTGCTTGTGGAATAGTAAAAAGGACAGTATATAGTTTGTAAATTTCCACAGGACATAGTAATGAAATAACATTGATGGCCATGAATGGGATGTTGCTCAGGGATTTGTAAGCACCTCTGGAAGCAGAAACTCATCTGCCACCCTATATGCTTTGAAGAAGCTGTTTGAATAAGTAATGCAAGAGCCTTGAGGGTGCTCAGCAGCTGAGAAAGGCTCCTGAGGACCTGTGTTTCAGACCTATACCACTACTGATAGATAAATGGCAATTTTGTGGTCTTATGAGTCCCAACTAACATTTCAAGTTATTGAGATCTGAAGCTAGTAAGCTTTTCAAAGAATCTACAATGGGATTTAGGCCAATTCTAAGAAATACATTGAGTGGCCAAAATATTTTGATGTGCTACTTTGTGTTCCTTTTAAAATGTCACCTTAGTGTGAATTGTGATCAGCAGTGAATAAATAATTTTTATGACTCCAGTGTAAAGCACACATTATGTTCATTCTTTGTAAGAATTTCAACTCTAACTGTAAAAAACCCAAACCCAAAACCAAACACAATACTTTTCTGTTTTACACACAAAGCATTGTTAGTCTGAGCCTGAAGTGGATGCAAGGTGTCCATTTAAGTCTAATCACCAAACCAAGTTGAGCACAGCCAGTCCAACAAAATCCCAGCTGTAGTTTTTAATTGCCTTTAAATGAGCTCCTAAATAACTATGTGGAATTAAACCACAGCACAGAGAACAAAACATAAGTACATAGAAACTCTGAACACTCAAGGCTCTAGAGTGCTCAATTAAACTTTCCTTGATTATTCAATAGAATAGAAGTGTGCAAATTAAAGGCTTTCATGCTACAGCAGGCTCCAACCTCATTCTCAAATTTCAATATTACAATGGAACTTAATTAAGATATTCACCATACAAAGCAGAGGTAAGTTTTGTTCCAAATACCTCATATAGACATCTCTCTTGCTATTACGTGAATAGCTCCTGGTGAATAAAAACAAATATTGCTCTGGCACAGATCCACGTTTATTGTGTACACTGTGAGAAAGTAACAGTATGAAATCATTAAAACATTTGACTCACCATGATGAAATACAGTTGCTAAAAGGCCTTGTTCTTATTACATTCTGACTGTAAAGTGTCTTAAAAATAGCTTGAGGAGGACTCATAATGAATCCTGATTTTATGATAGGCACTCAATTTGAATAGGAATAAATTGTAATTTCTCAAATATGGATAATCAAAAACGTAAAATTTTCTCCCCATTTAGGTCAACGGTGCAAACCTAGCAAAATCAACACTCAATGGAAAGCACAGTTTCATCTCAGAATGTTCATTAGTTCATGAAATTGTTTTTTATCAAAAAGTACAAAGTACATTGGTGTCACTGCGTGAAAGGCTTTTTAAATTCAATGTATTATTAATTATATTAAAAGAATGCTAAACAAATTGGACATGGTCATGTAAATATATCGGTTTTGTCCTTTATAACTTTTTTAGAATCACTGAAAAATATTAATCTCTCTTTTTAAAATTGTGCCATTAAGAAAGAAGTCTTAGACAATGCAATTGCTTAATCTTAGTGCCAAGTTACTTTTCATACCAAAAGTGTTTTTATACTACTGGAAAAATTTGTGCTCCTCTAAAAGTTAGTACTGTCCCAATGTGCATTGTTTATTATCATGTAAACAGTATACTGTTGATTTGCTTTAAATATTTAATTCTAAATAATTATTAGTGAAATCAGTTATTAAAAGCAAAAAGATTACTTAATTGTTTCATTAGACAAATGCATATGCTTCCTCAGATTATCCCCATCTGTCTTTGGCTTTCATTATTTTATCTTGTCTTTCATTATTTTATCATTGTCTTATTTTTCCCATCAAAAAAGTGATATTAGAAGTTGATGGTGTGATACTATTTGTTGACTGACCATCAGTTCAATATTTTTTTTTTCAGAATGAAACTTTCAATTTAATTTTAGGTGAGTAAAAAGTAAAATGTTTAAGCATTGACATAATTCTTTTCCTCTGCCCAAACATTTTCTTTGTGCAGTATATAAGCTTAAATCACCCCTGAGGGATCACAAAGCAAAGCTATACATTGTATTCTCTAAGTTTCAGGCACATGCATGCTGTACTAGGTCTAACTAATGACACTGAAGACAGAGATCTCAGTGTAGCTTAAATATACTTCAACAGGCTAACACTAGATATGAATATTTTACCTTTATGTTTAATACATCTTGTGAAGTGATTAGTATTTTTTCCCTCAAATTAGTTCATGTATGATAAAATTAAATTGAATAAAAAGAAATACATTCAGGTATAATTTTCCGATAATTTTCTTAAATTTATGAACAAACACAGAAAAAAACCATGTAAATAACTAAGGCAGTTTTGAAATGCATACTAACTCAAGACTTAAAAATAACCAGCACAAAATTCATCCAGTTGCTATGGTAAGTGCTAGGGCATTGTGGCAGGTACAACCATCCTGACAAAGAAACACAAAAGCCTGACAGACACCTGACAAAGGGCTGGGACTTGCTAGAGGCTGATAAAGATCAACTTGGTGCCTCTCATATTAACTAGCACCTCCCGGCCCAGGCTTTTGTCCTATTTTTGTGTGGGCTTAGCTCTCCAACTAATTAGAACTGACCACAGTGCATCATGGCTACAGAGCCATTTTCAATTAGTTCCTGTCCAAGCAAGCAACCTGACAGTTGGATCTTCTCTTCTTAGAATGGAACACCATCTAAGGATGCTTCTGTAGACCAAATAAGTCCTTACCCCTACTTTGGTGAGTGCATATTTTGGATACCTCTGAGTAGAACCTTTCCCCTTGATGAGTGAGCAAGCACACATTTTGCTTCATCTTTCTAGAAATTATATTTCTTAAAGCTTAGCGTTAAAATTTATTTGGTTGTGCAGAATATATGTTCCCGACTGACATCTCAACTTGTAGTTTAGTAGTGTCAGAAGGAATGATGAGTAATTTTGGTTAAAATAAATCCACATTTTTGGATGGTTGTTGCTGTCTATTTTGTGGGTGCTTCCCGAAGAGGCATGTCAAGTGAGCTCAGAGGAGAAGCGGGTTCACTTCTTCATAGACTAAGTGTAAAGATTAGAACTGGTACAAGCAATAAAGTTTGTAATGCTAATACTCCCTAACAATGTTGAAGATATAAAAAAGTAGTGACTATGTACCACTCTGCAGGGGTAAATGGTTGCCAGGGGTTTGGTAGGGAGCTTTGTCCCGGGTAGTGGTGTATACTTCTGACAACTCCAGCTCAGTGGACAGTCAAGAAATGGTTCTCGTTGTTCCACCAGAAGCTTCTTCTCTGAAGCAACCAATACAATCAACACTTGATGCTGGTGCTTTCTCACTTGATATTTCAGTGTCAGATCATGTTACCACAGAACATCACAGGCCTTTTCTCAGTCTGTTCAATCCTGCAAGAATAATTCACACATTTTTTAAAAGCAGAGGGGGCAGGAACACCAAAGGCAGAGGAGAAACAGATTAAGAAGAAACAAAATAATAAAAAAATTCTCATAAGGTACGGTTAAGTTTGAGGTAAATATTTTATTTTGTATGCATTTTTAATCATCACATTTCACTTACTAAAAAAAAAAGTTATAATCTGTTTGATCTATACCTACATTATCTACAATATGACTTCTAAATGTAGATATAAATCAGCCTTCATTTCTACAGAGGTGAGAAGTCTTTCTCTTCAGCTTGCTGTCAAGTTCCTTGGTAGTACTCATTAAAGAGTATAAAAATGCCTTTTCAACCAAGCTGCATGTGCAAAATGGCATTTGCAAAAATAAAAAGCTAATGCCAAAGGCATCTAACCCTATATCTGTTGCATGTTTGGATGTATATAATATCAGCCAGCACTGGTCGTTAGAAAACCTCCCTCAAACTGCTCTAATAAAATGTGAATCGTCCTTATAAGTTAATGATATGAAGTGCTGGAGTGGCAATATAATCCTTCTAAATGTTTCACCAGTTAGAAAATAAAGAATGTAAAATATCTGGTCATTAAAATGTCGTCTGGAAAAAGAGACTAACACTAAGTGAGGTATTGTGTCATTAGAGTTTGCTTGGAACAGAAAGAATGAAGGATAAAAGCACATTCATTAATCAACAGATAATTCTCTAGGAGGCTCTTCATTTTTTTTGTTGTTGTTGTTGCTGCTGTTGTGGTTTCCTCCCTAATATGAGTATTTCTTGAGAAGCATTGTTTAATGTTCAGTCAGTCTAATGATCAGCTATGCTGTAGCCACTCAACTGCTACTTAAGACCAGTGCACAAATGTTGAAAAATTATTTTTATTGTGCAGTTTTATAGTACTGTGAAGCTGCTAATTAAATTATTATTGCTAGCTTCCAATTTATTTTGTTAGCAGTAATGTAATATTTTCCAGAAGAAAATAAAAAACAAACATTATTTTTAAATATAGAATTTATATAGATATAATTTTAAGAAATAAATGTTCTCTTGCCATTTTCAGCTGCCCCAGTTACAAAAATCATTCTTTTTAATTGTTAAACACCTGTCTTTTATTACATTTGATAACAATTCTTAATTTTGTTTAATTTCCAGTCTTTTTTTCTGATTTTTATAATGTTTTACTTCTCTAGTGCCCACTCATATGTTTTATTACCTTAATTACTTTATTTAATCTTGAGATCCCTTAAAATTATTATGGAATTTATTGTGCAGGGAAGTAATTCCTCCCTTGTAGTCAAAACCAGATACATGCTCTGTATTCCTTCTGGAACAAAAAAAGAAAAGGAGGTCCTGAGAATGAAGAGTTTCTTCTCAGTCATTATCATAGGCTAGTATGAGGATAAAATCTTGCTCCTCAAACTGCTACACTGTACTGTGTCATTGTTGAGCTTCTGGAATGTTTGAATATTACAACTACAAATAAGGAACAAAATTTAGCTAAGGTAACCATTTCTTTCAATAAAGAGCAACAATGAAATAGAATCCATAACATCTTATTCTTACTTGCTCTTAACATCTTATTTCTACTTTTGGTTACATGGCAGCCATGAATTGATTTTTGAGTTTTGTATCAAAGCCCATAACACAGAAAACAATTTTCATATTCCAAATGAAGTTATTTGACAAGACTCCTTCTCTGTTGTATATAATTCCCCTTGGTATGTGCAGAAGAAAACGTTGGCAAGCTACTTCTCTCTGACAATGAAAATTGAGATCTTCTGTGTTCATGTGAGATTGAGATCATAGGAAGTGTCATATGCAATTGTACCTTGGTGTAGTCATTATTCTGACATTAAATCTGTCCTATCTCAGATACTTGATGTAGGAAGCCTTTCAACCATCAGATACAATCTGCCTAAGGGAAACTTTTTTTCCTCTAAACATATTATTATTATTATTTGTCCTGAAGAATGAAAACTAACAAGCATTTTATAACTCCTGCTTGTTTCTTTTTTTTATTTTTTTTTTAAAGTTTTTTATTCATTGAAGTTTGGTACTTAACAAGATTTTTTTCTGTGGTGTGTTTGCATCCACTTGCTTGTGTATGGAAGAACTTTAGAGAAACAGAAGTAGCAGGTTTTTTTCTTTGTGTAAGTACAAATTATTAACTGTGAAGATTAATACAATAATTTACTATGAAGATTCATATACCATCGATCTGAAGAAAACTGCTATATTCAGACCTAAATCCTCACAAGACAGAGAAAAGTTTATTATTAAAATCCCTCTTCAGCCAAAAGACTGTTGGATCTTCCATTACCATTTTCATGACTTGACATTTAATGCATGCAATAAAAAGGTTTCATTGACTACAACTGTGGCATGCTGGTTTCAGTGCCCTGTGCCTTTTGTCTACCCATTGACACCTTTGAAATTCATGCAGGTAAAAACTCTGCATAATATCATCATGCATTTCTACAGTTACTTGCATTAGTAGATTTCAAAGTATTTTATTAAGGACAGCACAAGTTTTGCATTGCACATGCTAAAGGTAAGCTAACATTTGTGCTCTAAGACAAGTGGAAAAAAAAAGTCAGGAGACTTTGCTCTCAAAATTGAAGCATTTTAAGTCCTCATTTTAATTGTAAGTTTTCCACCTCTAGGTATACCCATAGAAAGCTCTGGCTGAGAGATGCAAATTTCTGGGACTGGCCAGGGCATACCTGTGTCAGGGTCCTTGGACACACATCTGTAGCACCCCACAATGAACACTAAAGCTGTAGGTCATATGGGCCCCTGCCCCTGGGTCTGCAGCACACAGACTCTTCAGGTACAGGCACAGGACTATGATGAAGTGCAGAATTCACTCCAGTTCAATAACATGACTTGTTTCATAGCTCAATTACTTTTCCTCTCATCAATATATGCCTCTAAGATGATGGCCTTCACTCATTATAGGGAAAAGAAAAATATAGAAAGTACTGATGTTTTCAGGGAATTTATTGATGTTCTACTTCCCTAAATTTCCAATGAGTACACAGAGTCTTTGTCTCTTTTCTACTCCTGACAGTCTGTTTTTGAGCTCTACTTTGTTTTTATTCCTGCTACCATTTTTGTTGAGTTACAGATTTTATTTATTAATCAAGCCAAAAACCCTGGGCTGTATTTCATTAATTGAAAGTTTAGTCTCAGTGCTTTTAATAAAAAGCTTCACATCCAATTCTTTAATCATCTTGAGAAGTGGTTAATTCCTTCAGAGGGGCATTTGTTCCTCTTTTGCTGTCTTTCTGTTAAGAGGTTAAAGGTAGTTTCATTATTAATAACTAGGAAATTGCAGTCTTTAATGCTATAGTTATGAAAGGCCAGTTAAATTTTTATCATATCTAACACTGGCACATCTTAATCCCATGCAAAGTCACAATGCTGTAACCTTTGGGTGACTATAAGACTACTTTGATCTGTTTATTTCACTCTCTTTTTGTGGCTTTTCCTGGTACAGAGCTGCTAATGAACAGAATGAGAGTTTTCCATAGACAGAGATTGACAGAGACAGAGTAATTTAAGTACCTTCTTCATCACACTCTTTGTCTAAACCAGAAAGTGACAAATTAAGATGTTCACATATTGTACTTTTATAGATATTGCAATGTTATTCAACATCTTCATCAACCACCTGGATGAGGGGATAAAGTGCAGTTTGCTGATGATACCAAACTGGGAGGATTAGCTGATACATCAGAAGGCTGTGCTGCCATTCAGCAAGTCCTGGACTGACTGGAGACATAGGCAAAGGGGTACCTAATGAGGATCATCAAGAACCTGCACCTGGGGAGGAACAACACCATGCACAAGTACAGATTAAGAGCTGACCTGTGGAAAGCAGCTCCAAGGAGAAGGACCTTGGAGTCCTGATGGACAGCAAGTTATCCATACCACAGCAGTGTACCATTGTGGCCAAGAAGGCCAATGGTATCCTGGGGTGTATTAGGGAGAGTGTGGTCAAGCAGGTCAAGGGAGATTCTCCTTCCCTTCTACTCTGCCCTGGTGAGGCCACATCTGGAGTATTGTGTTCAGTTCTGGGCTCCCCAGTTCAAGAGGGACAGGGATATACTAAAGAGTGTCCAACAGAGAACTACGAGAATGATTAAGGAACTGGAATATCTGTCTTATGAAGAAAGGCTGAGAGATCTGGGAAAAGTCTGGAAAAGAGAAAACTGGTAGGAGATTTTACTAAGTTTTATAAATATCTGAAGAGTGTGTGTCAAGCAGAAGGTACTACTTTCTTTTCAGTGTTGTCCTGTGATAGGACAGGGGACAGTTAATACAAACTGGAATACAGGAAGTTCCACCTCAACAGGAGGAGAAACTTCTTTACTCCAAGTCTCCTTTGGAGTCTTTCAAGATGATGCATTTTTGTGTGGCCTGCCCTAGGTGATCCTGCTTTGGCAAGAGGGTTAGAATCATTGATCTTCAGAAGTCCCTTCCAACTCTACCATTCTATGATTCTGTGATTCTGTGATTACTGGATCATTCAACACCTAAGTTTGTCAAGTTCTTGCTCCTTTAAGTATACTAGTGAACTTGTAAAAAAAAACTAAACTAATTTACTAGTGTGAACAAAGTGCTGAATAAGTCACCAACATACTAAGTACTATATCAGACATCTTGCTGTGTGGTATATGGTGCTTTGTTCCGAAAAAAAAAAAAATCAACTTTAGAAATGTCTAAATACATAAGTAGATGTATTTAATTATGTGAGAGTTTGCAGTACCATTTAATTAAGGAACTCTGGAAATTTGCATGCAATTCTTTCCCGAAGGAGGAGGGGAAGAGTGAGAGAGGGAAGTGGGAGGAGAGACAAGGAGGAGGTGAGAAAAGGGAGTAACAAAAAAAACCTTTACTGATACATTTTCTCACTCCTACTACTGAGTAATACAGTTAAGCTTTGAAAAAGTATACTTTGAAAAAGCACACAATGTTTACTGTGATTAACACTCACCAGTAGGTCTAGCTAATGTTTTAGGGACTGAAAAAACTGAGAAATCTGGAGAAAAATTGATGCTGTTGATAAGTGTACCCATGACTCAGAAGTGTGTTATAATAACAGGTTGGCTTAAGATAATTGAGAAATTAATTTTATCCTCTGCTGTGTTCTAAGTAAAAACGTTTCCAAATGCTTGCTGCCTGCTGTCTTTTAATATAGTAATTATGT
>VXBD01004241.1:42550-76417 GCA_013399975.1 Indicator maculatus | reverse complement strand
TGGAGCATGTCCAGAGAAGGGCAACGAGGCTGGTGAGAGGCCTTGAGCACAAGCCCTATGAGGACAGGCTGAGGGAGCTGGGACTGTTTAGCCTGGAGAAGAGGAGGCTCAGGGGAGACCTCATTGCTGTCTACAGCTACCTGAAGGGAGGTTGTAGCCAGGAGGGGTTTGGTCTCTTCTCCCAGGCAACCAGCACCAGAACAAGAGGACACAGTCTCAAGCTGCGCCAGGGGAGGTTTAGGCTGGAGGTGAGGAGAAAGTTCTTCACAGAGAGAGTGGTTGGCCATTGGAATGTGCTGCCCAGGGAGGTGGTGGAGTCACCATCCCTGGAGGTGTTCAAGAGGGGATTGGACGTGGCACTTGGTGCCATGGTTTAGATAGGCATGAGGTATAGGGTGATAGGTTGGACTCGATGATCCTTGAGGTCTCTTCCAACCTTCTTGATTCTATGATTCTATGATTCTATGATAAGTTGAATGATTCTGCTATATGACCTTCTAACTAGGAGCAAGAATGTTTCACTGAGGAGGCATTAAAGAAAAGAGAGTGGAGGGATTTAGTCCCTTCTTCTTGACTGAAAAAATGAACATTTTTATTTTCAAAGGTTGTGTTTCTTTGTTGCATTGTCTATATGTAACTCTGAGACTTGATAATTTATTAGCATAACATAGACCTGCCTTAGTGAGGCCAAGACATTCAGTGAGTTGGTTTCTTTCTCATGGTTTTCTCAGTTCTAAGTTAATTTAAGTGACATATTCAAACCACAAGTTGTAATATGGGGGAGGGATGGAGGTTTCTGAAGTCTGAATAATTTTTTAAAACATTACTTATTACAATATATTTTTGTGCTGCATTGCTAACTTGTTTTATGTTCAGTTTTGAATAAAGAGCCCCAAAGACAGAGATGTCTTCTAGGCGTAGCTTGTCAGCTATTCTAAAAGTTGTCTGCCATGATTTGCAGCAAAGTACCAGTCCAGGTTTAGCCCAGTTGTGATACAGAACAGATCTCTGGGACAAAACTAGTACAAGGTTTATGTAAGCATGTAATATATGAACTTGACTTCTGTGTCAGGAATAGAGAAATCAAGAGTTGGATGAATATTTGGAAGATAAAAAATAGAAGCAATTTTCCTTTCTACCTATTACCACACTTACAATGAGGGTTATGTCTCTACAACATCATGAATATTTCATATATATATATAAAAATCAGATAATATTTTGAATGTGTTAAATATCTGTTTTTGAACTCAGTATTTGTTGAACTAACTGCAAATCATGCCTCTTTTACTAAGACAGACATCAATTTGTTCTTACTTTTTCCATTTAACTCCTTCCATTATTAAGTTGAGAGAGCATGTTACTGCAGCTAGTTGGCTATTTTCGGGGTGTAATGCAATTATATGCGAGTTATGTTTGTGTACTCACCCTGAAGACTGAGAAATAAACAAGCCAAAAGATTGGTGGTATTCAGACCAGTATATTCTACCCAAGATTTGGGAAGAATTACTGCTTGAGGAAAAAGAACAAATGTGTAGTCTTCTCAGTACACTAGCAGTGAAAAACTTAATTTACACTGTCAAATATCTTTTCAGTTTCTGTATATGGGAAGTGAGGCAAATATGCAATGTCTCCCATATGCACTCAACACTTGAGTGAACTCATATCAAGGTTCTCCCACCTCCACAAGATACAGTATTTTGGCCTCATTAGTTATGATTTCCAAAGCAACCCTTTCCATAAGTATTGAAGTTTCTAATTCCTCTTGGTGTAGGACAGCGGTTAAGGCTCTTCTGAAACTGAAAGAGCAGGTAGGAAAAAAATCCTAATAAGAAAAACTGACAGGGTATTTCTTAGATGTTACATCTTCTGTTAGAGTAGTTTTCTGACAAAATTAGTGTCTGGTACCTGCAATACACATGTGGTTAGCAGTATTGCATTATGAGTGATGCTATCAGCAATTCAAATCCCCCTCCCCAGAGGGAGAAAGAAATTCCTCTTAATGCAAAGCTTGGATAGCAGCCTTATATGCAGTTATGCAGGTCACTGCCTTCTGCATTTTTATGGTAGCAAATCTCTTATAAATCATGCTGTATTTACTCTGCTGCTCAGAGATATACAGTAAATCCCCTAGAGACTATACTGAATTTCTAGGACAGGTATATGTATTGCAAAATGTGATTGGATTTTTAATATTCTCAAAATCTCCTAACATGCTTTGATTAACATTGAGCCTGCTTGAACTTGTCTATGTGTTCTAGATGTTAAATGAGGCACTGTATTTGCATATACCAGCCCATGCATTTTCCCTACTTACCTCAGCTGGAATCCTCATTATTCAGGTAATGTAATTTTCTGTCATGTTTGGGAGGGATTCTTGTCATGCAAAATTAGTTCAGATGTTCTGCTCGTATTGTGTCTTTGAGAAAAATGCAGGACTTTTTACATTAGTATGATTATTTATTTATTTATCTCTTTAGTTATTTATTACATGTTATTTTTTCCCATTGGAAATAAATGCAGCAGTGTGTAAGAAGGGTTGGGATTTTCACAGAGTACCAGAGAAGCAGTGGCAAGAGGAGCGGAAATGAGCTGCCAGACGTGAGACTACTTTGAGAGTCCAAGTGACTGCCTCTGCCATGTCCTGATTTTGAATGAAGGTCTGAGGCATAGTGTACAGCACTCTTCACTCTCCTCTTCCCCATCTCCACAAAAAAGAAAAAGATGAGTATCTGAGGAAGAATGAGCGGCAGCGTATCCCTGATCCAAAAGAGTGGAAAACAAGTGCCTCGAAGGATGAAAGAGCCATCAGATAACTCTGGAAGCAGCCTGTCACATTGATCTGCCTTGTTGCCAATGTTGTTAGCAAAAGCAAAATCCTCCATGTCTTTCTTTCCCAGGAGAACTGCAGTAAATAATGAAAGTAATGTTCAATCTGGTGTTTTAGTGAAAGTCACATAGCTTCTTGAAAAGAAACCAGTGTGATATCTGGGCTTGGAGGATGGGAAATGAGATATAACCAAGATCAAAAGAGGAAAAGAACATAATAAATTTTACTTGATGTGATTCCCCCCATCTGGCACATTGTATACCCACAATTTAAAAGCACTTTGGACTGAGATTTAAAAAAAAAAAAAAAAGAGAAAAGTATGTTTATATGTTTATATATACATATAAAAGTATGTTTAGATGTTTATAAATATATATATATTCCATACAGATTCCTGAAACGGCCAATATTTTTCAAATGAAACACATTTTAAAGAAGTGAGTCTTCTTCAAAAGCATTGTCTTTTTCAAGGTAGAGGACTCATTTATGAGACATCCACACACAAAGAATGATATAGAAGTCTTACAATTGTTACATGCATAAGAAATGTTTTATATATATAGGTGCCTTGAAAAATCAAAATATTATATTTCCAGGTGGAAATAGTTTAGAATACTCTTTCTTGGTGATTAAAAAAATAATTATGATGTCTGTAATGTGGCATAAATTTAATTCAGCTAGGAGATGGTATTTTTCAATCATTCGTCTTTCAAAGAGTAACTTTCAAATTTCTGTTCTGTTGTAAGATGAAAATATCTACCACTGAATACTGCAGAGAAGAGCTACCTCTAGCTCTAGTGATACCTCTACAAGGTTTGCACAGCCTTATTCCTGGTTGGTTTGATTTTATTTTGATGCTTTTCTTCATATGGCATTCTAAAATATGATCTTTGAAGGTTAAGAAAGCCATCCTGGTTTTCTCTAAAGCTGACAGTGAAAAGTCAGCAGGAGTAGCTGACCACTCAAGAAACTTCTTCACTGCTCATGATCTGGGCTCCTTGATGGGTATGAAAAATGGGACATGCCCAAATCTGCCTAGATAGGCACTAAAATTTTGCCTAAAGAGATCTGTACAAATACAACATTAGTATGTATTTGATGCTATCTTCTTTCCCAGGCAATGGTTGTACTGGCCTAACCAGGTAAAAGAAGCTGATGCCTGTGCACCATAGTCATTTCGTACAAATTGAATCTGTGCTGCTATATAGGATAGTCAGACAACGATCCATGGCATCAAAGTCTATAGACCTGCAGATATGTAGCATAGATCCAGGGAGAAAACTAAAAATTATTATAGATAATAGGGAAAAATAGTGCTTGAAACCCCTTCTTGGACTTCTCCTTGGAGTGTGGACATGCAGGGGTTGGCTGATAACTAAACTGAACCACAATTTTGTTAAATTTGCCCACTCTTTCTGGAAGACGGATATATTTACATGATTTAAAGCTGGAATTATATTTATGTATTAAGTATGGAAGCATTGAAGAAGAAGTCTGATAGTTCATATGTTCACCATGATGCTTATAGTGATTACTCACACATTGCCTCTCAGTGGTGCCAAAAACTCTAAAATTATAAGCTTATTTTTTGTGTTCTGTTTGAATATTTATTTTTAAATTTACAACAAATTGAAAATGTGGTTTTTTTTTTCAGGCAGCAGACTTGCATATATTTTTATAGTATATCTATGCTGTCAACTCTTTTTATTAACATGTGTTTAAACAAAACATGATTTGATTTCAGAAGTAGGTCTAAATGGTAAAGGAAATCTAATCTAAATTTTTGTTCCAGTAGAATACTTGCAGTATCTTCTTCTCAACAGTAGATGGCAGAAGTAGACTACACATTAAGTTATAAATTAATGTTGTCAATATCTACACAGGAAGGTTATCCTGTTTTCTAAGAAGCTGTATTAGTGTTTAGGAGCATCTGTATATTGAAAAACTTACTATTTCTTAAACAGTTCTAAGTACCATTGAAGTTTAAAGTATCACTGTTGAAAATAAAAGTACTTTTAAAATATTTAAAAAATATTTTAAAAAATCAAAGGTTAGAAAGAGAATAAATTGGAATTAAATAATTTCTGATGCATTAACTTTGAAGTCAAACTTGTTCATTTCTTATGTTTTTATTTTCCTCAAATTAAGTAATAGGAAAAAATATTTCTCTAAAAGAACCATTGCATTAATATACAACAAGCACTATGTTAGATCTAACATGCAAAATGCTGTATGTACCTGGTTTCCTTTTTTCTGGTAGCTTTATGGAACAATACACAACCTCTCTGGATTAAGACAGAGTCGCAGTTGCAGTTTTGAAGAACAAATTAAAATGCTGCATGTGTATTTTAGATGGCAGCTAGCAGAGAAATGGCAGACACTCTGAGTGTCTTGCTGAGCTGTAGATGGCCTCACAGAGGCACATAATTCTTGTATACTCTGAGAGATCAATGAAAAGTGAATCAGGCTAAAAACACATTCCTATTAGTGCTAGTATGAAAGACAGGAAAGAAGCATGGACATTTGGTTTTTGAAATCTGTTAATAAAGTTTTCTAGTAGAGATATTAACGTTTGCTTGCTGCTTCACTTCTAATTTAGTCCAGCTTTGTCAGATGATTGCAGTGTGGGTTGTTCTGTTATTTTTTATATATGCTCATACACTGTGCTTATCATCATAATACCTGAATGCCTGATGGTAGGTTCATTGAGTTCATTGGATGTTTATTTGATATGTTTGCAATAGAATCAGTAGAATTACAATGGGAATTGGAAGGAACTTCTGTATTATTCTCTATGCAATTTATATTTAATTAATTGTTGCAGTACTATTTAAAATTCTACTGCAGGAAGCAAGTATGTTAAATGCATCTTGCTTTTTAATTTTTTTTTCTTTTATTGTTCTTTTTGTCTTTGCTCATCAGATGATTAAAGTGTCACATTACTTAAGGGTGATATAGATTTATGTGAATGCTCCCAATGAGAACCAAAGGCATATACTGGAATATGTGTGCATAACAAATTCCTCTTGTTTGTGTAACTGTGTGATCACTTTATATAATGATTACCACTGTGAATGGAATGGATGAGAACTCTTCTGTTACAACTGAGAACAAAAGTTCTGTTAAAGTACTGATACTGAATGATATCCAAACCTGTTTCTCATTCTATTCTAATTGCATGAAAAAGTAAATGAAAAGGAGCACATTATCCCTCCCTTTGTTGATTTCACTCACCATACCTTCTTCCCATTGAAGTTAAAAATTATTCCATTTGATCTGATTCTCAATAATACTTAAAATTAGTTGAATGTATTGGTCCATCAACTGCCAATGTTTTGCAATACCAAGTAGAGTGGAACACCAAATTCTGTGATCATTTGTACACCTTATTCCAATGAAAGGACCATTTGGAGTTTGGTATCTTAATCTAACTATGTTCTGTCCGCTAACAAAGAAAAAAGCAAACCTGTTCATCATCCTTCATAAGAAAAATGGAATAACTGAATCAGGTTTTTTTTTTTGTTTGTTTTGTGGGGTATTTTTTGTGGGGTTTTTTTTGGTTTGTTTGTTACTTTTTCTTACAGCTAATTATTTGCATTATAATGGAATCTAAGAATTTCAGTCCCAGTATTCCCATTAGGCACAATATATTATAAGGCAAAACAAAAATCATTCCCAAAGCCTGCAATCAGTACATAAAATAAGGAAGAAGTGAATTTGTATAAAGAAAAATAAAGGTTTCATTTAGAAAGTCCCATTTTCTTTATGTCCTGAAAAGGCTGAATTAGGGGCATATAGCTTCTAAACCACATTTTAAATTTAATTACAAGAAGACAATCCTGGCTTTTTGTTCATCCGCAGAATGAAAACAAAACAAGCAAATGAAACCCAACCCAACCCAACCCAAATTAAAAAAAAAAAAACAACCAAACACAAACAAAAAAGCAACACAGAACCAAAACAAAACCCAAAACAAAACTCACTAAAAACTACACAGTGGAAATGATGTCTATAATAATGCTAAATGTTTCTTCACTTAAGCTAAGAAGTTATCTTGTAAACCATAGAAAAGCCTTGAAAATAAAATACTAAATGCAGTCTAAATTTCCATCTCAGTATCTTTTATGAGACTTACAAGAAGCTGGCCTTTGATTTGTGTTAAGATGACAAATGATGAATTTCAGGTTTTGTGAAAACTCAGGCATAATCCAGTCTCTTACTAAACTAACAGAATGTAGTCTTGTGCCAAGAGTGCTTTTCAGTAATGATGAATCAAAACATGGGTCAAAAAACTTCATGAGATTTAAAAAAAAGTCTGCTGATTTTAGATGCCTCCCAGATGGGAAAAATTTCAACCAAGTCAAAAGCAAATGCTTGCCCTAAAGAGAAAGGATTTGATCTAGTCTCTGGGCTGCACTTTTATTATTTAATACATATTAATACTATAATATATGTCTCCATTTGTATTCATCTGTTAAAATGCTACTGCTGGCACAAATTTGAGATTGTGAAAATATATTGGAATTATGCAATTTATTTCAAGTTAAACATTTAAGGGCAGGTTGAGCCCAAATTCCTCAACTTCTTGCTTCCTCTGCAATTCACAGTGTGATGTGGGCATTCTTTTGCATGTTGCAGATGTGAAATGAATTTAGTAGTAGAAGTGAAGTCAGTAGTAGATACAAGCTGAAGGTCACAAATAATCCAAGTCCCAGGACTTCATCATGACCGGAATTATACTTGTTGCTCATGTGTTCTTAGAATGGCACATTATTTTTTAAATCACAATGAAAACAAAAATATGCTCATCTAAAGAATTTTTTGAAATAATTATATACTAAAACGAAGAAAAATTAAGTTAGTGTTTGAAGATAACTCTTTCCAGTGCTGTGTGAAAGAGAAAACTCTTTCACCCAGTTTGTGTGTTGTAGGTCGTAGGACAAGGTAAAGATAGATTAGGGAAGACTTTTAGAAGTGCCAAGAGAAAAATATTGTTCTGAAAATTTGAGCAGCAGATGCAGAGACTGTTAAGCTTTTCACATTCTTCAGACTGTTGTAGAAAATACAAGTTACTGCAAGGATGTGAAAAGGATATTCTTCACCTGGAATAGAGAGAATGTATGAAAGGCTGTGGTTTTATAGTCAGCCCTTTCTGCTGAGAAAGTTGAAACAAGGCATCAGCCGTGGTACTGCTCTTGGTAACATTATGTCTGTTCTGCTTTCAAGAGTTAGCAGATACAGTGCAGGAAACAGAAACAGGAGTGCAGGATCTGGCCTACAAAGAAGATATGTCCCTTTGTCACCAGTTACTGACATCTGGCATAGTTTTCTAATTGTTTTCACTTTTTTCAGATATTACTCTTAATTATCAAAATTGCAAGACTCTCAAAGAATTTAGAAGGATACTTTTTTTTTTTAATGGGTTTATTTCTATGTATGTAAATTTGTTATTCTAAATACCTATATGTTTAAAAGTTGGCATACTAAATCTTTAATTTAATAAACTATGTTTTCTTAGACCCAGATTTAGCCCGCCTGAATTTGGACAACTAACTAATTTTTGGGTGTCAGAGGTGCGTGATCTCTCTGCAGTCAGCAGAGATATACACTTCCAAAGGACAACTCAGCCCATGGCCTATGGAAATTCTTCACTTCTGACAATAGATGAGGTGTGGTACAATTACCCACTTACATTAAGGAGTCTGAAGTTGGAGGAATATGAGCCAAATGTATAAATACTTTTTTCTTTCTTTCTTTTCTTTCTTTCTTTTCTTTCTTTCTTTCTTTCTTTCTTTCTTTCTTTCTTCATCCTTTCTTTAAATACTGCTCAGCCCTGTTTTCAGATGTTCAAGCTACTAAGAAATAGGTGAGAAAAGTCTGAGAAGGGAAGAAGGGAAAACAATTTTTTTGCACTGTGCCCTTTGCTGATGCATTCACACCAAGCTCATCACTAGAATGAAAACCAGCAGCTTCTCTTTAGACTCAAAGTCTTTCTGGGTTTTAGGCAGGTATATAAAGCTAAAATTTCAATGCATATATTTGGAATTCTGGACTTTTTTCAAGAAGGGAAGTAACACACTTAAATCTAATCCCAATATTGTAGAGAAGCTGCTTTCATCGTCTTTTGGCACAAGGTGCAATTGTTTCCACTATACAATCCAGAAGAGCTACATATACATGCCTGCAGACCATTCATCACTTTGGAAACTGTAATCGTGCTCTACGAGGGTTTTCAGGTGACAGCTCATTTCCCTCAACTGCTGTGTAAATTATGATATCAGTGTTAAGGGGACACCTAAATTCTTGAACTATATATCCATTAAATTTTAGACAGCTGCTGCAGACTTTAGGGCACACAAAACTTAGACGTCAAGCCCCACTACTTGGAGTTAAAAAAAAATTTAGTCTCAGCAACCATATTTGTAGAATTTCTTGAATTGTGGCATCTGGAAATTCCATTTGGGTATTACTGTTAGTTATTGTTGTTAATATTATTTAATTATGATCTTTGTTATAAATTGCAAAAAATGGGTTTCAATGCTTTGGTATGTTCCTACATGTATAAAGATCCCACTGACATCAATTATTGCTGTTACTATTGTCATCCATAATTATGATCAATGCTATTTTGAAAAAACATTTCAAGTACATTAGGAGTCCCCAGCTGAGCTCATAGTCTCATTTTACAATGGTCTACATCAGTTACATAGACATTTGCCTTATTGATTGCAGTTCAAGTAAATGCTTCTTTTTACCCTGCATGAAAGTTCAATAGGAGCTTCTGTAATAGAGCTAGTCTCAGAAAACATTGATGTCTCAGAAGTATTTTGTAAGAAATCTACATGAAGTGATATAGAAAATCAAAGGAAGCTAGCTTTCAAAGGAAGCTAGCTTTATATTCATGACAGTGAAACAGCACTGTAATTTGAAAATGCTTCCAATAAAACAGGAATGCACTTGATCTGATATCTTTAAGGAATTTTTAGTTACTGTACTTTGCAGATATCCTGTGGCATGCTGCATGCATTTGTGGCATGTATCACAGTCACGACAACTTTACATTTCTTACAGGTTTTACAGCATTCAAACAGACATTATGTCACGTCCTATGCCTTGCTGTCTTTTTTTACCTTATCTGGCAGTTGAAAAGGATGTCCTGTGTCTGGACATATAATAGGCTTTGAATTTCAGATACACATAAGAAATCTTGGAGGCTATTGGAGAAAATGTTTTTCCTTAATGATGTTATCACACTTGTCTCTAAAAATTCTTATTGGCAGGAAAGTAACATTTCTTAGAAACACACTTAAGTGTTTCCACTTTAGGAATACATAGCACAAATTAAATATATAGACAAATATAATTGGCTTCTCTGTGCTCATTTAAGTACCTGAAAGCCAGATGCTTAAATATTAGCTGATTAGCCAAGTAAGAAAGGTGTGTACTTCCTAAGAGTGATTCATTCCTAAGGACTGTTTAAGGCAGATCCTTTGAACTGCCTAGAAGTGTGTGTTTCTCCTGCCAAGGAAACCTCTGGCATTAGAGGCAAATGCAACTTTTTCAAGTCTGAAGTTAGGTATGCTCATCCTGTCTTTGAGGTCTACAGCACAGGTGAACAAAAGCATGAGAACTTTGTAGTGCTGTTGGCTGAACGTTTTATCAGCTCTAAAATACTGTCATTCAATTTCCTCTTAAAAAGGAGGCTCAAAGAACATAGTTACAGAATAAAGTCTCAAAAATTATCACATGCATTAAATCACAGAAAAAAAAAAAAACCCAAAACAGGGGTAGCAGGACAAAGTAACTCACTGATTTTCATGCTCAGCCCATGGCATAGGAGGACCATCTCTGTGATTTTGGAGAATCCTGGCTGAGGTCTAGGCTCCCTGTGCTGCAGCATGCTTCTCTTGTGATCTGTCATGGTGCTGACTTTGGTGCTAGCATATGCCATCTGCACTTAGCTGGAGAGGGAAACGAAACTCAGATTTTACTGAGGGCTTTCAGTTTCTGGTGGGGATAGATCTCAATTCACTGAAGGCAAGAGATGCATCTCAGATACAAACCATTCAGTGGTAGCAGCTTTTCTGGATGCTGCAACTGTTTCCAAATAGACTGATTTGAATGCAGATTTATCCTGGACAAAACTGTGGAAGATGGATTACCTGTACAAAACAGTAAAGAGAAGATTAGCAAGTTTAAAGGGACAGGTAAAGCTCAATTCTCTCAGGCAGAATATCAATGACCTGATTCAGGGCTTATTCTAGGGACACTGGTAGAATTCTTTAGAGACTAGCTCATGATCCAGTTGACAAGTGTTTGTGCAGAGAGTCAGGAGTGCTGAATTAATAAATGAAAACTAGTCTTTCTAAATTTCAGCCTGGAGTCTAAAACATCAGATATATTATTCCTTTCTAATTTAAGATCTGCTTTCTGTGACTGGAAATACATTTTATTAATACCTATGAGCAAAGCTGGTAACTAGCCAATACTTTTCTACTAAAAAAATGCTGTGAACACAATTGACCTCAAGTTGTCTTATCTGCGTATATATGGCTTCATTATGGTAAAGTAAGATATTAAATAACATGAGATCAGTCTTCAATATTTATTCTGCATCAAGGGAGAATGATACACTGACACAAAAATAATCTCTATTTTTATACATCTGTCTATCTTGCTTTTCTGCTTATAAAACAGACTGTTGAAATGGAAATAACACCAAGCTTAATGTTAAATGTAAAAAAAATAAATTTTATTCTTATCAAGACCTGATTACCTTCAAAGAGATATTGTCTTTTTTTTTTCTTTTTAAGCATTTTATGGGTTTCACTTTTTTTTTCCTTAGCCTATTTTTTAGAAACTCACAGTGGCAGCCTGTGAAAATCTTCAGTACTCTTTATGTGTTTCTTTTAAAATTGCTGTAAAACCCCCCTGGGTTTAGGTGTCACAACAATGAATACATTAATTATGGATTGCTATATAAATATGAGAGCTATTCCAAATATTTAGAATGTGATTAAAGTCTTTGTTCACTTTTTCTTTACAAACAAAAAATGCAACATGTTTTATAGATTCAATAGCAAGTGAGTATACTTAATGCTCTCCTTCCTTGAGATGACTACAAAGTGTTATCGTTTTTGATGTTAAGTTCCATGATCAATCCAAAAATAGTTTTCTTCAGAAGTCATCTGTTAACATTCATGTTAACATTAGCATGTTAAAATGAAGGACACTTAGATTTATTAGTAGTAAATGAAAATGCTTCTAAATGCACGTTAATATTTTTCTTGGAACCTTATTTATTTTAAATATTCTGTAACATAATTATATAAAAGAAAATGCCATTTTAATACGTCAGATCGTGTTATCATCTTGCAGGCAACCCTCCAATGTCAGGAAATATAAAGTATTTTTGACTATAAGATTAGGCTACTTATTTGAAAGAAGGCTTTAAATTTAATTTCAAAAGGAGGTTTCATGCCCATGAAATTTAAACAGTGACATTTAGAAAACATTCACTTTATTATAGTGTAGTGAAAAATTATAGTGTACTTGTTTCTTGCTCAATCCATCAAGACTGCTTCTGGAAATACTGAGAATCTGTTTGCAGGCAAAAAAAATGTGAAATTCAGTGAATAATCAATGCCACTAACTGTTCTTCCTTAGAATACAGATAGTTAGTCAGAAATAATTGCTTCCTTAACTGTATTCACTGGAGCTCAAAATCAAAATCAAAACGTTAAAGTATATTCACAACTTGTTTATATTTAATGACATTTTTTCCTGAAAAGATTTAACTTCCCCAAAAAATTTTAGGAGTATTGATAAAAATTAAGCAGGTTATGCTAGTAGCTCTGCATTAATTATTAAGCTTGATTGAACTTGACTAGATAATACTGTGATCCCACTTGATCTTTCAGGAAAGAGGGGTTGTCTTACACAAGAAAGATGTGTACTTACAATTTTGCTTCAGTTTTGCCTTTGATAACAGTTTTCAGCAGAAAAGAGAGAGGGGAAAAAAAGAAAAAAAGGGCTGCTATTTGATACTTGTTATTGCTTCCAAGAAGATTATTTACCATAACCTTCAAATAGGTTATGATAGGTACTGAAAGGTTTTTTTTTTGTTTGTTTGTTTGTTTGTTTTACTTTCAGACTGACTCCATAAATGTGAACGGTTTACTTGCAAATTTTTATTTAGGCCCATAGATTTTCCCAAATTATTCCTAGAGTTCAGGGCATGCAGAGGTCGTTTCTATTACAGTCTAGAAAGTAGTCAAACCAGATGTGAATGAGACAGCATTTTTAGGAGAGACAGATGTGATAAGGAAGAATATTAGGAAGGAAACTGATATTTTTGAAGAGGTTTAGAGCGCAGGATACTACTATCCTGCTGGTCACAAAGCTGGTCACAAGTCCTTAGGAAAGAAGAATTAGTGGAAAACATGTAGGGGATGACTTCTAGAATGATATAGGAGAATGAAGCAGTCATTCAAAGCCTGTATCTTCTCTAGTGGACATTGAAGACTGGCTGTTCTATATATATGATGTGTGCTGGGGAGGAGGATGACTATTTAAGCAATGTCTCAGAAACTGGGTTGAAAATTGCCAGAAAGATTTGTTGGAAGGAGGAAAGAGACCAATTTACTTCAGGTACTCTGGCTGTTCCTCACATAGAGTTGGGTAGTAAAAGCAGTCATCTTTTCCATTCTCCGCTTCCCCTGTTAATAATACATTTTTGTTAAGCATGTAGAAGCAGTGCAGCTGTGAACTGCAGTTGGATGTGAATCATACTGCTTCACTTAGTTTCTGCCTGCAGCTGACCATTAATTTAATCACTCAGCAACTGTACCTCATGGACTGGTTACAATTATTATTAAGTAAATGGGGCATAACTGCACTGGACTTTGTGTTTTTAAGGGACCTGCTAATGCCTCAAAGAGTTTTTTATATGAATGAGGAAAAATAAAAGGTAGAAGAATAAATGCCTTCATCTTAATGAGAAAGTTCAAGACCTGGAGCCATCAAAGAAACAGATATTCAGCTGCACCCTTCCCAATTTATTTGTAGAAGCTTTACAGAAAGCAGATTGCAATATCAGCCAATAAATCTGTGAAGATAAAGGCATGTTTAAAATCATCTTCCTTTATCAGATACCTAACTACTATTGAGTTAAGAACCATGACAGACTGGATTCAGGTTTGGAACTGTTTGGTAGATTCAAGCACGTATTTTTTTTTTCTAATTTGAGTAATAACCTTAGTCTCCTGCTTTCAGATAAATTTCTAATAGTGTTTTTACTTAGCTTTTTAATAATAGTCCCGATTATTTAATTTAGTCAGAAATTTGGAGAAGGTGAGAAATGTAGAGTTGAATTTAATGCTCTTCTCAACATGAAATCATTTGAAGACATGTCTTCCCTGATAGTACTTTCACTACCAGATTATAAATATAGAAGGAGCAACCTTTCAGCTCAGTTGAGCTGAAACATTGTGCAAAACAGAAATCAAGACTGCTACGGCCCAAAAGGGAGATAATGAAAGGAGAAAACAAGTACGAATGAGGAAAAAGTCACAAGTTCATTGTATAAAATAGAGAAACAGGAATGCAGTGTGGATTGTCTGTCTACAGAAACTGCAGAGTAATTGGGGGAAAATTACTATGCTGGTTTCTCCCAGAAGGTTGAAGGAAGCTTTAGGATTATTGATGAATTTAGAATTGATTTATCTCTGGAAACCACCTTGTGTAATATTGCTAGAACCAGTTCATGGTAGTTCTCGCATGTTCACAAAGTAGTAAGGAAGGACCCTCAGGAGTCAGTACTGGGACCAATACTATTCAATACATTCATCAGCAACCTAGATGAAGGAACAGTGTGCTGCCCACAAGTTTGCTAACGGCACGAAACTGTGTGGAGTGGCTGACACACCGTAAGGCTGTGCAGCCATTCAGTGAGACTTGGACAAGCTGGAGAGCTGGGCAGGAAGAAATTTAATGAAATTCAACAAGGGCAGATGTAGAGTCTTGCACCTGGGAAAGAACAACCCCATGTACCTCTATAGGCTGGAGACTGACCTGTTGGAGAGCAGGGAAGGGAAAAAGGACCTGGGGGTCCTAGTGGACGGAAGGTTGACCATGAGCCAGCAATGTGCTCTTGTGGCCAAGAAGGCGAATGCCATTCTGGGTTGTATTAGAAGGGGTGTGGTTAGTAGGTCGAGAGAGGTTCTCCTTCTCCTCTGCTCTGCCCTGGTGAGACTGCGTCTGGAGTATTGTGTCCAGTTCTGGGTCCCTCAGTTTAAGAAGGACAGGGGACTTCTTGAAAGAGTTCAGAGCAGAGCTACAAAAATGATTAAGGGAGTGGAATGTCTTCCTTATGAGGAAAGACTGAGGAATCTGGGTCTCTTTAGATGGGAGGAGGCTAAGGAATGACCTCATCAATACTCATAAATATGTAAAGGGTGAGTGCCAAGAAGATGGAACCAGGCTCTTCTCGGTGGTACCCAATAACAGAACAAGGGGTAATGGGTGGAAGTCGAGGCACTGGAAGTTCCATATAAGCATGAGGAAAAAATTTTTCACTGTGAGGTTAACAGAACCCTGGAATGGGCTGCCCAGGGAGGCTGTGGAGTCTCCTTCTCTAGAGATTCAAAATCCACCTGGATGCATTCTTGTGTGATTTACTTTAGGCTCTGGCAGGGTGGTTGGACTAGATGATCTTTCGAGGTCCCTTCCAACCCATAACATTCTCTGATTCTGTGATTCTGTGTCCTGACAACTTTCTACAGTTTTCTTTGTATTATCATAGAATGGTTCAGGTTGGAAGGAACCTTGAAGATCATCTAGTTCAAATCCCCCTGCCATGGGCAGGGACACTCCCACTAGATCAGTTTACTTGAAGCCCCATCCAGCCTGGCCTTGAACAATTCCAGAGAGATGGCATCCACAACTTCTTGACAAACCTATTCCAGCCCCTTACAACTCTCAGAGTGAACTTCTTCCTTACATCCAATATAAATCTATGTACTTTCGGTTTTAAACAGTTACCCCTATTCCTGTCACTACCCACCCTGATAAATAGTCCCTCTCCATCTTTCCTTTAAGCCCTCTCTAAGTAGAATCATAGAATCAGTCAGGGTTGGAAAGGACCACAAGGATCATCTAGTTCCAACACCCCTGCTATGGGCAGGGACACCTCACACTAGAGCAGGCTGGCCAGAGCCTTATCCAGCCTGGCCTTAAACATCTCCAGGGATGGGGTCTCAACCACCTCCCTGGACAACCCATTCCAGGCTCTCACCACTCTCATGGTGAAGAACTTCTTCCTCACGACCAGCCTGAATCTTCCCACTTCCAGCTTTATTCCATTCCCCCTAGTCCTGTCACTACCTGATATCCTAAAAAGTCCCTCCCTATCTTTCTTGTAGGCCCCCTTCAGATCCTGGAAGCCCATCATAAGGTCACCTCGGAGCGTTCTGGGAAGTACTGGGAAGCTGCTATATGGTCTCCCTGGAGCCTTCTCTTCTCCATGCTGAACAGCTGAACAACTTTCTCAGCCTGTCCTCACAGGGGAGGTGCTTTTGCCCTCTGATAGTGTTCATGGCCCTTATCTCGACTCACTTCAACAGGTCTATGTCTTTCTTATGCTGGACATTGAGCCATTAACTGCAACTCTTTGAATTATCAAAAACACAGTTACATTATCAAATGTAATAAAGAACATAGAGGGTCTGAAAATAGAAATAAAATTTACAAACACAAAGCTTTAGTCAAGGAGCAAGATCATAGGAAATGAAAGTGACTATTAATTCCCAAGTACAGAAAAGCAGCAAAATTGCTGGTCTAATGCATGAAGTACTGTAAACAGACACGGTACTGGTAGGTGGAAAGATGTCTGTGTATTAACTGCCTGTTCCAGGTGAGATGTCAATGATTAAGGACTCATTTTTTCCATATAATTAGGATATTCTATTATTTCCATCATTTATTTTTCATAATGGATGGAGAGTCCTGATAGTTAAGCAAGTCATTGCAAAGTCTTCCATAAACATAAAGGAAAGGAATACAGAATCAAGACAAAGTTTGAGAATGATACCCAGAGAAATCCAAAAATACCACAACTACAGAGTAATTGAACAATCAAGACCTAATAGTGCTTTATTAAAAAAAAAAAGCACACTAGAAAAATTATTTCCTATACCTTAATATTCTGTATTTCATTTTTTAATGCATCTTGAATTTGAAGCAGAAGTGTGATAAATGCACAACTGCTGAACAAAAGTGCTAAAGAATAATGCAGTCTTGCACATTTCTTCTGACAGAAGTTCTACTGGAGCCAGCCCTGTAGGTTAAGTGATTTAAATACCTTTAGTGAGAAAAATAATGATAGTATTGAGTAATTGATGGCAAGTGCTAAAAGAATTTGCCAATCTCTTCAGTGTATTTAAAACGAAGTCTAACTTCCAAAGGTCTGAATTTAATTTACTTACACTGTATCATGCTCAGGTTTTGAATGAGTGCTGTGTGAGGATATATTTATCTGGATATGAAATGCCATTATATGCATTATGTTACATAACAGCTATTACAGGAACTACCCTATATATTTGCTTTTGACATCTCAGCTTTCCAAGCACTTTCAGAAAAATCACAAATTCTTCTTTTTTTTTCTTTTTTTTTCATATTAATATTCTACCATAGCTACATAATATTATGATGCATTGGAAATTTCTGTATAAATGTTAGATTTTAATTTTTAAATCACAATAAAATACATCCAGAGTAATCTAATATGATACCATGGTTCTGTATGTTTCTCTTTGGAAAGTCACCAAACTGAAATATTTTAACTCTCTTGTTTCTGATTTGTCACCATTTCAGATCTCTTAGTTGCTTTTATTTTTTATTTTTTGTTTTTTAATTAATGTTGCACTTTTAGTAAGTGACATAGTAGTTACATCTGAGTATATTCAGACTAGGCACATTATGCACAGAGGCAAAGAGAGTAAATGTCTCCCCATCATTGCTATATGTTAGTTGTAGACTTGCTGTTCTTGCTCTGAATATGTGTTATTTATTTGCTCTTGATATATGCTTTTTTCCCTTTGTTTGTTTTGCTAAGCATCAACATTTTAGATGCACTTTTTTTCATGGCATGACTCTTATGTGATGAAATTTTCAACAGGTTTTCCCTAAAAAAATATCCTAAAATTTTGTCTTTTATGGACTTTACATGGACTTATCTACTACAGAGGAAGCCAGCTAAACCACAGAACACAACACCAATTTTGAGTTCTCTGGCCTCAAACTGAGTAGGTTTAGACTGGACATCAGAAAAAAAAAAAATCCTGGAAAGAGTGTGCAGACATTGGAATGGGCTGCCCAGGCAGGTGGTTGAGTCTCCAACCCTGGATGTGTTTAAAGGTTGGTTGGATGTGGTGCTTGGGGATATGGTTTAGGGGTGAACCTTGTAGAGTAGGGTTATCAGTTGGACTTGGTGATCCTGAGGGTCTTTTCCAACCAGAATGTTTCTGTGATTCTGTGATTCGAGTGTTGTTCTACTCAAAATGAGAGTTTTACCAAATGTTCTGTTTAAGTGTATAGGACAAAACTGAGAGTTTCTACCTCTGTGTTCTACATACTGCCTTAGAATACAAGGACGAAGAGATGCTTCACAGCATACATAACAAATCCAGCCCCTATCTCACAGATATCTTTACTGAGTTTTCTGTTCAAGAAAGATGCCTTGCAGCCAACAAAATAATGTATTTTTTTTCAGCAATATGTTATCTGAGTACTAGCTGAATTTTCTGTTTCATCTATATATTTATCTCTCATTTTATTATTTTTTCACTCTTGATGGAAAACAATAACTGTTCTTAGAACTTCAGGAAATTAATTCTTTTAAAGCATGGATTAATGAAATATTGATAAAAGCCATTGTTATGTACATGTGACCGAAGTGAAGGAAAATAATTTTATTCCTCTAGACTTTTCAAAACTGCAGCATTATTTGCTATCTCAATCTCATTGATTTTCCTCATGTAAACATATGAGGTGTTTTTTTTAAGTAATGAAATGCTAGGGTTCAGTGTGGTGCATCTTTCATTAAATCTGCAGTGATGAAATCTGTTTAATAACACCTATGGCATTCTTTTCCCCTCCCCCAGGTTTCATCTGGGATAGAGATGTTGTTGAATGTTTTTTTCTTGCATATTTTCCATGGAACGGTAGTAAAATCCATGATATTTTTAAAGACACTGACATTCCACTTTCTTGTCAAGTTAGAACCTTATTTTTATATGCATATATATTTGCTTCTAACAAATAGAAAAAAGATTAACAATGATATCTGTCAAAACATGAGATTAGTAGTCACATCAAACAAGAAATAAAGCAAAAAGAAAAGGAAAATCATTATTGAAAAGCCACAGACTCAGCCCTCAATCCCAAAAATACATAAGCTTATGCATACTTCTATACAAAAGAATAATCTCTTTGAGGTTCATGGAATCACTGCTGTAAGTAAAACTGAAGATTTGCTTATAATTGACAGTGGAGTGATTAACTATGGCTACAGTTGCAGTCACTTCTTGTGGAAAATAAATGATTTTGTGTTATCTTTAGAATAATGAACAATAATTCATGTTTTTTTATCGAGTGCTTGGTATATAAACAGCGTCATTATAAAACATTCAAGTGGAATTCATAAAACAAGAGTCAGTACCTCCAATCATAAATCATCTGTTATAGAGAACTGGAACTGAAAATAGTGGAGGCAATTGCCCTTTGCACTGCAAAGGTAAAATACTTGAGTTCAAATTATATATATACATTTTTAATAGGATATTAATCAATTGCAGATAAAATTTTAAAAATCTCTTTTCTAGGTATAACTAATAACTATAGCAAATTGTCTCTTTAAATACTTAGCCTGTTTACTTAGTGAGCCTGCCACCCTTTTTGAAGTATAGTTGGATTTATTCCTTCAGATAAAGATACTTTGCTTGTAGATTAGTTTTGTTCTGTCTTATTTTGGAGCTTTTTACGTTCTAGATGAAGCTCATAAAAACAAAACCTATTTCTGAGCATTCTTTCTATCAAATAAGGAAGAGTTTTATATTTCAGATACACAATGAAACTTAAAATTATTAAATTCACTGTAATTCTATACTGCATCATGAGTCATTAGCCAGCTTTGATTAGGGTAATGTAGAGATCTAGTTCTCTATCTTCCCCTAGTTTGAATCAACTTATTTTTCACTATCTTCAAATACAGATGCTGTAGCTTTCTTTCTTACTACTTCATTTCTTTCCTTCTTACTTACTTCATTTAACTGACACTGAAAAAAATTGGACTTGGGAACTGCTGTACACTAAAAGGAAGTAAAACCACAGGGTTTAGTCCTGGAAAGACCAGCTTGTGAGACTATGATTTTAATGGGAGAGAAAGGCCCTGTGATGCAGAACAGCTGAAACATTAAAGAGCTTGTTGGCAGGTTTTCTTCAGTTACATCAAATGGTTACCTTTTATGATCTGCCTTCCACAGAGCACGTGTGTGTTACTATGTAAAGGACAGTCACTGCTTAAATATTAGCTTGCTTCCTGGTTCTGGGTTGGCCCTCTCCAAGACAAAACTTGTCTGCAGGAATCTAAGGCTAAGCAATGTGAATTACAAATCACTTTGCTCTTTTACTCCTCATTGCTCTTTTACTCCTCATCAGTGTACAAAGTTCATGTGTGCTCATACACATGAAATTCCCCTTCTTACAAATCTGATGTTGCTGAAGTCTCTTCCAGATGACAACTTGTGATTTCCTTCCCCAACACCTATGGGATGATACAAGAAGAAATCAGTAGACATTATTAGGTCAGGGACTCCTCTGGGGAATGTGGATATACCTAAGTCTGACTTCTTCACATAGTAAGAAATCAGGTGTATGGGATGAGGGCAAACATTCAGTCATCCGTGCTTTTCCTTATAGAAGGCTTGAGATAAGTGAGTCTGCAAATGCATGTAAAATTGTATGGATCTCTTCTCTCTGTCCCCTCTTTAAATGTTACATCCCTGCTACCCACAAAACGGTACCTGTGTCTATTAAAAGTTGTCTATATGTGTCTATACA
This sequence comes from Indicator maculatus, assembly GCA_013399975.1. Lineage (NCBI taxonomy): Eukaryota > Metazoa > Chordata > Aves > Piciformes > Indicatoridae > Indicator > Indicator maculatus. Next base: position 55,467 of record VXBD01004241.1, on the reverse strand, counting down.
CTATAAAATTGGTTTACTCCTTTTTTAATAGTGTATACATTTTTGTTCAAAAATTAGTGCAAATACTTTGAAAATAATTCATAATACTTTAGAAGTTTCTGTAAATTTCTGGTATTGGTATCTAATACCCTTGACTGAGATTCAGAATACTTTCAACAGTTTTCAGAATTTTGATATTAGAATAGAGCAGGTGTGGGTTTGTTTGTTTTTTCCCTATACAAACTTTCCCCTTATAACAGCCTGAGTTCTTTTACTACCCTTTGTGTTCCTTACTGTTACTCTTCCTTTCCAGTAAGCTCTCTTCAGAGATAACCAGGAGTACAAATAGCACTTATAATTCAGTCTCTTCTAGAATATTTCATTAGTTTCTCTTTATTTGTATGTACTCATATGATTTGAGCACTCTATTATTGTGCACTCTACTCTTGTTTGCTTTATTACTTCTCTTAAGTATCACTGCAAGCTTTGGAGATTTCTTCCTTCAGTGTGATGAAAGGCCACTTAGTACACATTTTCTTTCCATGTCCTTGGGGTTTTTTAATCTCACTTTTTTCCCCCCATATATAAGCCACTTATCTGAAAAGCCTGAGTGTATTTTGTCCAAACATAATACATTCTCTAACAGTACTATCTTCCTTATACTCTGAAAAAAAAAGAAAAAAAAATCTCTGTTTAGAGAAGGAAAGAAAGAAAAATGGTCTATATTTATGCAGAGGAAAACAGCATGGTTAAATTAATGTGAAAAAGTAAAATCAGAATTCTGATATTTTTAACCTGAACCATTTACATTTTGTTGGAATTGAAATGGGGAGACCCATTACTGAAGTATTAAAATTCTACAGTTTTTATTGGCTTATTTTACAAACTTTGTAGGAATGGCACATAAATGATCAGCATTTACACAAGCCCCAGATTATTCTTTGGTAGCAATAAAGGTAAATTACTATTTACTTCCAGTTTAGGTAAAACGTGATTGGTGAAACAGAAGTGGAACCAGCTGGCAGAACCATCTCTCATACAAATATTTTAACAAATCAACATTAGCCATATTGTATTGAGTAGTATTTTCAACTACTGCACTTTTCCCCTACTAATGATAATAAAAATTCCTCTGCTGCAGTTTTCTTCTTCATAGTTGAATGAAATATTTTGGAAGCTGATTAGATTGATAAAAAATCAAATTATCATATGGAGTAAAAATTGATTCTGAAAAAAATATGTCATTTTCATAAAGCTTTCCAGTACAGAGGGCATTTACAATGGGAAGTTCAAAAGCTCCGGTAAAATTCTGTCTCATCACTTATTTATTGTCAACAGTGTAAAGTCTTGTTCAACCTTGAGAAAACAAGGCTAAGGAAGACCTTACCACCATGTTCCAGCATTTGAAAGGTGGCTATGAAGAAGATGGAGACTCCCATTTCACAAGGAGTCACATGGAAAAGATGAGAGTTAACGAGTAACAGGGTAAATCCATCTCTTCCAGAAATTTATTCTGCAGTATTGTTTTCTTTGAAAATCCAGACCTCCCAACTTCTCATCCAGTGTCCTCTAGAGGATTTTTCAGTTGTTCTTCTTTAAGACATCTTTCTTTATAGTCATACCACATAAACTGAGTTAACAAACAGGTATATCACAGTCACACAATGGCTGAAGTTGGAAGGGACCTCTAGAGGTAACTTGGTCCAACAATTGTGCTCACGTCGGGCCACACATTCATGTATTTGAATTTTAAATTTTGGATGAAATATGTGGAAATCAGGAACACTTTTGGACCTGGGTCCAATACAATTCCTGCTTCCAGATCCTGGGCTTATCTCTCTATACTGTACTTCATTATAGATACAAACCTTGGAAAATAATGGAACAATACAGTGGCATTTCACACGAAACAAGAAAGAACAAAAGATTATTTATTTCTAGATGAATGGAAGGTTTTCACTGTTTTTCTGCCAGATGTCAAAGCAGTTGTGAAAGTCACAAAAATGCTTTTATTGGGAGGAATTTAGTTTAAATGTGCAGAAGGCACTTCTATCAATGGACAGGGAAGATGGTTAGAAGAAATGAGGCCAGTTCAGTGTTGAATATCTTCATGAGGAATCTCAAGATAAATAAGAAAAAGTGACGAAGCTGAGGTGAAGGGATATTTTGAAAGACTGTAAGTATGGCTTCTGTGAAAAGCTGCAGCTTATATCAGTATTTATTAAATGGAAGTGACTTTTATGTCTTTTGAGACATATAATGCACTTCTAAGCACTCAGTTTTTCATAGGCATCGTAGGAGTACTGGGCAGTGGATTGTTATCACTTTTTGGAGGCTATAGCAGAAAAGGTGGAAGGCCAAATAGCATATTTCATAATGCTAGCAGTTTGATTTAATACAAGCAATCTCAAGCAGTAGTACAGATGACTTGCTTATGCAGTACTAGTTGCCCTCACAGTTTATTCTTCTGGTTTAACTGAGCAATTCCTGTCCTTTGGCAAAGCAGATGGACTGTTTATAATTAATTGCTGCTGTATGCTAATGCCTTGAACTCCAGTGCTAGTTGTACTTAATGAAGTAGGTGAAAATGAAAATTAGAAAATAGACAGTTCCTTGTCAGAGGTGGAAAAAAAGACAGACACTCAATCTAGAGGAGCTGTGTATGAATATAGGCAAAAGAAAGTACATGTTATAACTTATGAGTGAGGATAAGAGAAACATAAAGCATAAATCAAAAGAGGTGTGCTGTGTCTCAGGTTAAAAGTAAATCATTCTGGTTAATAAGGCCAAACTTACTGAAACATTAAAAGGCAAGCTGAGATAAGAGATGTTAGAGGAAGATATTTGAAGAAGTCCACGCTAAGATGTTAATAATTAGAAGTCTCCTAGATGTTAATAATGAGAAGTCTGCTAGAAAGTCTGCTTTCCATAAGGAGGAAAATATGTTGCATGCTACTTTAAGCTGGGTTAATGCAAAGACTTAATTTTCCAAATCACAAGGACAGTTACTGCAAAGAGAAAAGCATTTGGTGATAAAGACTTGAACAAGGACAAAGAATGCTTTTAAAAGCTGCAGCATCTGTACATTAAGACTTGGGAAAAAAAAAAGGATGAACTTTTAAGAGGGATAAAAGCTTGTAATGATCAGATCTCTTATCAAAAAAACCTAACAGAGCAACTATAATCAAAGTCAATTTCTACTGCAGCTATCAGCTTAGCATGTGATGAACCAACATATATTAAAACTATAGATCAGCTGTTTTGGAATTCGTTGTGAGAGTCCTAAAAGCTTTGGAAACTCTAAAAATCTGTTGTCTTTTCAAGCATTCCATGTTACAACCTGTATTCAAGATATATTCAGCCCTATTCATTTGGTTTGTACTGAAGGAAATACCCAGATAATCCACAGAGTTACATTAAATCCAGATGAATTTTACAATCTCTTGCAAAAACTTTGCACTTTACTACTACTGTTTCACTGTTGCATGAATTTATATGAGCTAAGTTTACACACAGCCGGTGAACTGGAGCCCATGATCCAGACCAAATTTTTTCATACACAGAGTATACAAAAAAGAGCACAAAGTTGAGGATACCATCATGAGAATGAGGGAAAGAGAGTATCTTGGACCTGTAAGTCCTATCTACATTGAAACAGCTGTGCTTACACTGTGGGGAAAGGCCAAAATGCTGATGCCTATGCTATCTACCTCTAGGTATCTAATCTCTCCTTCTGGTTATGTCCCATGAATAGTACCAAGCCTCTGGTTTAGCCTGAAAACTTTACTAGGTCAGCAATAATTGTGTTAGCTTTGGCAAAAGAACTTTATTGTCTTTTCTAGTTGAAATAAGGCTGTGCTCACCAGCATCTTTTTGTGACTTCAGCCAAACCCTTGTTACGTCCATATTTAGAAAAATCAACAGGATGAGAGGATGATCTTCAGCACTAGCCTGTGACTATTTTGACCATTTAGTTTTTAGTGTCATCACTGGTACAGTTTTGGCTGTGCCAAACAGAGTTCTCTCAAATTTTGTCTGTGCACAAAATGAAATGAGTAGATGCCAAAGGAACGCTCCCAAAAGGCAATTAGGGCAACACTGCTCTGTTTGAGTCCCACTGCTCTGTTTAATTCTCTAGCACTATTTCATCAGGCTTTGAATCCTTGAACTCCCCCATGTAGTTTTATGTTATGCTGCAGATCAGCAGTGCATCAGCAGCTAAAAACTAACAACCAGTTCTCCTTGCCAGCAATGTGCCACATAAGGCCTAGAAAAGATCTATAACCAAGTGCTTGCTGTGCAGTGGTGGCTGTGGCATGCCTCTTAGTTTCAAGGATGGAAAGTGGCTCCTTGTTCTGCTGAGTTTACTAACATCCAGGTGCCAATATCTGCTGGCCTGCTGGGCACCTAAACGAATATTTGCTGTGCGCCAGCTGTCTGAAGTGGAAAAAAGTGTTCAGCAAGATCCCTGTTGACTCTTTACTGCAAAACAGAAAGATTTTGTATTGTTTTGTTCTGATTTTCCTTTCTGGCACTTCTAAGACAACACTGCAGTTCCTGGCACTATGTAGGGTAATCTTTCCTGCCGAACACCTTCTCTTCCCTCCTGATGTCATTTACTATCAAACATAAATAATTGTTTCTTTCAGTTTCAAAATATTTATCTTAAACTGCAATAGAGCAGCTGCATAGTGTGACACATCCAATCATCTGTCCTCACATAAGGCTCTGTCTTTTCTGGAGGCTTTTTCTGGAGGCCTTCTCTTACCACTCTGCTACCTCCTTAGTGAGAAGCACCAAGCTGAACACTCCACTCCTAAATACTTCAAAAATTTCATCAGCAGTCTTGGGAGAAGGGACAGAAATCTGGATGTAATTTTCCACACAGATGCATAGCCCAGAATCTTGGTGAAAGTAGCATCCTTTTATTTAATTTCTGTCACCTTTTAGCTCAAAAAGTCATCACCCATACACAAAGTGAACGTCATGGTTTAACCCCAGCTGACAACTAAACACCACACAGCAGCTCACTCTCTCTCCTGTAGTGGGATGAGAAACAATTGGAAGGGTGAAAGTACAAACACATGTGGGTTAAGATAAAGACAGTTCAACAGGGAAAACAAAAGCCACACATGCAAGAAAAGCAAAACATGGAATTAATTCAGTACTTCTCATCGTCAGGCAGGTGTTCAGCCACCTTGAGAAAGGCAGGGCTTCATTATCTGTAATGATTGGCTGGCAAGATGGGTCTCCCTTTCCTCCTTCTTCACACACAGCTTTTATTGCTGAGCATGATATCATAAGGTATGGAACATACATTTAGTCACCTGGGGTCAGCTGTCCCAGCTGTGACCCCTTGCAGCTTCTTGTGCACTCCTAACCTACTCACTGGTATGAGAAGTAGCAAAACCCTTGACCATGTGGAAGCACTGTTCTGCAATAGCTAGAACATCAATGTGGTATTGACATTGTTATCCTCACAAATCTGAAACACAGCACCATACAAACTACTATGAAGAATATTAACTCTTGGCATAACTCTGTTATGCCCTAAACCAGTGCAGTCAACCAGCTAATCCACTGAATGTCTAATAGGTGGAGCATGCTTCTAGGAAATGGAAGGCAGAAGCATCTATCCTATGAAGTAGTAGAGCAATTTAAACACTACCTAGAACATGATGGATTCAATGTAATGAATTGAGATTGTGTTTCTTGAAGAAATTTAGAAGTTGACATGATTTGTGGAAAACAGCAGATGTTACAAAATAAATATATGTGAAGTCTTCAGACTTGCAGAGAAAAAAAGGCTGTGTATTGGGTATGTTTAGTATACTTGAATATACTTGAAGGTTTAGCTAGGGATCTGAGGACTTACATAACACTGCAATCACATCAAATCTCGATTAAATTCTGGTTAAGAGGCTAAACCAAATAAAATATTTAGGTACTTAAGCTCCTTTATGAATATAGACACTAGCATAACATTCTGAAAGGGTATTCAGAGAAAGGCAAAGGTAGCTTCTATTGTAGCTTCACAGTGAAACATAGCAAGGACAATGAAAATTAACCTGATAATTTTTGTAGAGCATTTGGTTTAGGCTAAAATTCAGTAACACACATTGAATTCTCAGGACTTTAGTCTTATTTTGGGGTTGAGAATGAACTGGACTGACAATGTATTTTCATGAGAAAAGGAAAGTATTTATGAGAAAGCAGGAATTAGAAATTTGTGTGTACTGTTAGAAATAAGTTATGGAACCATCACTATGTAATTAGCATTTACCAGTAGCAAAGTTGTTGAGGGCATTTAGTTAACGAGGAAATAAAAGTGTATGGAATGAACAGATTAGTGGCCTAGTTTTTCTGAGCCAGACATCCAATCACAATGGGAAATGTAAATGCCAAGGTGGTTTCCTTCTTGATTTTAACTGGTTTCTCATGTCTGTATTATTGGTAAATGTTTCACTTCTAATCATTGTTTTGCATCTTTCGTACAAGTAGTGCTAATAGGAGTGATTAAATACATGTTAGAAAGTTAATACACGTAAAAGGACTATATGATTCTCTTCTAAGAATTCACTGTTTGAGTAATCCAAATCTTGACATTCTCAGGCTGCATGTTACAAATGTGATATGAAGCAAAGACATTGCAGAGTGATATCAATAATCTTTTTGTTACGCAGTTAGCATTGCATCACTGCTCCATATTTTCTACATCTATAAAGCCTGAGTTTGTGTTGCACATTTGCATATATCAAGGGATTCCTAATGCTTAGTAGGTACATTCTTGATAATTTTGTCTGATAGGTCAATATGTTACTACTATGAAGTGGCTTTTGTAGAGTGAAGATTTATGTGCTGAAGAATACCCAAACCTGACTTCTGATGTTTGTCTTGTAAGACGATTATTGTACTTCAGTATGTTTAATAAATTATATATTAATTTGCAGTTTATATGTTCCACTTTTTCTATGTAATCTTTTGAGTAGCTAAAATCTTGATGTTCCTCTAATTTGATGAATGCCTAACCAAGAGTGTTGCAACTAGTGTTTCCTTTAGTGTTTCCTTTTGTGTATTCCATATAGATAAACCACAGATGTTTATTAACCCGTGCTCCATTTTTTTTTATTTGTGGTGAACTTGAGAAATGAATGGACGGTTAATAAAAAAAGTGTAAAAATAAAATTCAACCCACATGGTAAATAAAACATAAAGACGTCTATATATATCTGAGGGGTGGGTGTCGGTACAACTGAGAACACAGGGGCTTTGACCTCAACATGAGAGACACTTCTTTATGGTGAGTGTGACGGATCACTGAACCAGGCTACCAGAGAGGTTGTGGAGTCTCCTCTGCAGACTTTTAAAACCCACCTGGATGCATTCCAGTGCAGCCTTCCCTAAATGTTTTTCCTTTGGCAAGGTGATTTGGTTCAATAATCTCTGGAGGCTCCTTCCAACATTTAACATTCTGTGATTATGTGACTTAAGATGTACTGTTCTCATCCTGTGGCAGATTACCATAATCAAAGAAAGGACTTGTTCAAGCTAAGGATGTTCCATTCTGAAAGAGATGGAGTTGCTGGAACTTTTTTAGTTTTATGTTTTAGTAGTATTTTAGGAAGATGAGATAGAATATAGGTGTGATGCAGTGAAGCTGAATGGAATCTTCTATTTCAGTAGTGTAAAGAAGCTGTGGGTGTGGATGAGTAGCATTTCTGTTAATACTCAGGTTTTACCTCTAATAATACCCTCTCCTTAAATTACTTTGGTGGGTTAAAACTATTGTAATGTGGCAATAAATTCTGTATGTTGATGAAAAACCTTTTGAATGATTAGGTTGTTTCCCTCTAGCCTCACCTTTACTTTGCTGAGAGAATAGGTTTCAAAAAATTTACGTAATTTACAAAGCCAAGGCATACTTGTAAGCTCATATATCTTCTCAGTGCAGTTTTATAAATACCAGCCATTATCTTGTCAGACACTGGGAATTTGAACTGGAAAATTCTAGAGACAGTAGTATAAGTTTTTCCAAACTAAGCTATGTTACTTAAATCAGATCTGTAGCCATACCTGTCATGGATTGGGTTGAACCTGTTGTTGTTACTCAGCATGGCAGCTTCAAAAAAAATGAAAGTACTAACTGGAGCAGAGTATTATGGGGCTTGAAGTTCATATTGCAACATGGGAGGCTTCCTTTTGTGATTGCTGTTTCTGAGTTCCAGATTCTTGGGTATTGGCTGTTCTCTTCAGGCATGGCAGCAAGATGGATGGTAGTTGTGTAGCACTGTTTTTTTCCCTTTGTAGTTCACTGTGCTTCTTCTCAAAATAGACTAAGCTAAGGCATTTTATGCTGGTTTCCCCCCCCTGTGTATTTCACTGTGCTGCTTCTGCAAATAGACTAAGGTAAGGTAAGATAATCATGCATTGTATTATTTGATTAATTAGGTTATTACCTAAGGTAATTATGCATTGTGCTTATGTTATCTTATGTTGTATTAAACTCTTATTTCTTTATCTCAACCCAAAGTTGTGTGTGTTAACTGTTCTAATTTTGTGTTGGGGGAGCAGGCAGGTTAGTCCTTCTGTTAAACCATTACAATACCCTATGAATAGTTATATAGAACGGTACAAATAAAAATTCTACACCTGTAATATAAACTCCCACAAGACCTGGGCTTAAGTGAAGCCTCCAAGCATGGAGTTCAGCTAAATCCTTTAAAACCTGACTGTGTCTGTCTCAGTGTGGCAGGTACAGTGCCCTGACAAAAACACAAAAGCCTGACAGACACCTGACAAAAGGTCAGCACACTAGAAGCTAATAAAGATCAGCTTAGCACTTCCTGGACATTCACAGGCCTTTCATGTTCAGCCTCTTATCCGGCTTTTGTGTGGGCTCAGCCTTCCATTTAATTAGAACTGAACATGGTGCACCTTTGACTTAGGGTGTAAGTGAAGTCCTTATACAGAGATATTTTGAGTTGGTTCTCCTTGAAACAAATGGCCCAATAGTCAGATCTTCTCCTCCTGGGTCAGGATGCCATCTAAGAATACTTCCACAGATTGAACGAGTCCTTACCCCAGAGCTGGTGAGTGTATATTTTGAGTATCCTTAACTGGGATGTTTCCCCTTCCTGAGTGAATGGGTGTACATCTTGAGTCATCTTTCTGGGAAAAAAAATATTCCATAAAACGTAAGTTTAAAGCTTAATTTAATTGATTGAGTAGTAGTGGTAGTATTCCTGATTGGCATCCAAAATTATAATTCAGTTGTGTAAGAAGGAGTGTTGAATGGTTTTGGTTACAGTAAACCTACAATTTTTGATGACTGTTGCTGTCTGTTTTGTGGGTCCCTCTATGACACTGAGTATGGAGCTGTAGTTTCTGACAGAGAGTTCAAAAACAGAATTTGCACCAATGTGATCATGTTCTTATTCTGACTTTGATATCTGTGATGAGACTTTTTAAATTTAAATTTAGCCATTTATTATTGTTAGATCTATCTGTAAGAATATCTCTCAATTATTTGTTATTTAAGTAATACCCATTAATTACCTGTTTTGAGTAAAATTAAAAATCATCAATATATTTATCTTTTTTCATCTTGTTTTTATAATTGTTATGGAACATTTGTGAGAGCTTTTTAAAAGTGTTTTATTTTTTTCCATTGTCTACACAAGTAATTTAGTTAATCTATTCCGTACGAATTTTTGTTGCAAATCATCTGCACTTTAACACATATAAAAGCAGTGGTTGGAGCTTGCCATAAAAAGCGTGTTTCCTTCAGGTTTCACAGAAAAGAAATTCAGAGTTAAATTACTGATAGATCTAAAAGATTTGGGTTTAAGATTAGTGTGAAGATATCAACACCATAGTACAGACATTAAAAGCTATTTATTTAGTGCAAGTGCTACATCTGCCTTGAAATCTTAATTTCTTTTTCATCAAGCCTTCTAAAAATGTGCCAATGGATTAGATGGTTTTCATTAAAGAATAAAAATTACCCAGCACAGAGGACTTTAATGGGGTATTGCTGTAGTTAAAGGCTTTGCAAATTGCTGTATTTGAAAAATGTATTCAACAACATGGAACAATACTTTAAGATTATCTCCTATAGATGATTGAATAATCTATTTCACTATCCATGATGATTTATCAGCATATCTTTATTTAATTGGACAAGTTTTGCTCTCTTTGTACAGAGACAGCATTTCATACTTAAAATTTAGAAAATCACAAAACATTGCCTATCTGATCCTTTGGATACACTTAAATAATTTCATTAAATAAAGAACATACAATTACAAATGTACATACGTGTGCAATAGCACATTAAGCAATGATAAACAAAAAAGTCACATGGTTTCTAACCTTTCATGTGCCTGTGTGAAATTATATTCACATAATCACAGAAAGTTAGGGGTTGGAAGGGACTTGAAAGATCACCTAATCCAACCACTCTGCCAGAGCAAGATCACCTGTCGTAGGTAACACATGAACATATCCAGGTGGGTTCTGAAGGGAGATTCCATAACCTCTCTGAACATCCTGTTCCAGTGTTCTGCCCCTTGTCCTATCATTGAACATCACTGAGAAGAGCCTTCTCCATCCTCCCAACACTTGCCCTTCACAAATTTATAAACATTAATGAGGTCACCTCTCAGTCCCCTCTTCTCCAAGCTAAACAGACTTATCTCCCTCAGCCTTTCCTCATAAGGGAGATGTTCCACTCTCTTAATCATCTTTGTGGCTCTGTTTCCTTGAACTGGAGCTTTTTCATATTTTAAGGCATATGTTTGTATTGTGGAATGTCTATCCACAAGTGTTCCAACAGGGGATGTCAAAGTTTGTATTTCTTTCATCATGCATATTACTAAGCTGAAAAATTTACAGCTACAGTGCTCTCAGTGGTATAAACTGAGTTACAGAAGAAGCATTTCAAGTTCTAACTCACATGAGCTAGTCAAGAATTTTTGCTTACAAGACTACTCAAAGTATTATCACTCCATTGTCAGGTATCAGTGATTATCTATCAGTATCTCCCATTCTTATTACAGATAAAATTTTTTGAGAGTAGTCCTAGTAATTCACTGGTCTACAACAAATTTCTAATACATTGTGAATACTCTGTCATTATCAAGGTGGGGAAGAGAAGACTGCTATCAATTTATTGTGTTTGTATGTTTTATATACTGAAATCTCTATATTAATTATGTAACATAGTTACAAGATAAAAAAATCTGTTAGTTTAAATGCCTTTCTTAACTATTGATCAAGGGTAGAGACACCCACTGAACAATTTCTGTGACAGTGAGTTTCAGGTCTACAATTCCAGTTTTTTATGAGACCCTCAAATCCCTAAAATGTCATGACTGAAGAGAAATCTAGTCTGGAATTATGACACACACTACACGTAGAATCTGAAAAAGTGCTGAAAGAATTATACATTAAATTCAGTAAAACCTGGAAAAAATTATTTATTGATTGCTCCTTTTAGCTTACTAAAGAGAAACAAAGTAATAGCAAGATCTATGTTAAGCTCAGTTCATATTTTGAAAATCAATTCCAGAGGTCACTTTTGAGATACAGCTGTAATATCTATCCATATTTCTAATGGCAATAAAAAGTAATAAAAATGCACACATTTTTACCTCTAGAAGAATTTCAGATTTATTTGTTTCTGTATTAACACCCTGTATCTACATACCACTCACCCTGCTCCCCACTATTCATCTGTCCTGACTGAAAATACTACTAAAAATGCCATACTGTACTGGTTAGCTCAATGATTTTGGTGTAGGCTTTCACCCATCAGATCTATAGGATTCAAGTTGATGAGAAACCTCATAAGTCTAAATATAGCATAAATTCCATTCTGTTCTGTAATATCTTTTTCATGTGCTATTACTGACAATTAGACTCTGAATGATACTTGGGTAAAATACTTATTGACATACTAATCAATAGTAGTGCCACAAGAGGATTTATAACCAGTCAGAAACTACAGAGAAATCATTCCAGTGAAATGGATTTTTTAGTTTGCATATCAAACCTCAGAACAGAATCTTGGAAGAGTGACTTTTAGCAGGTCAAGGATAGCTTTATCAAAGAGGTAACATACCCTGAACTTCTGCTTGTAGCTAAACTTCATGCTCTTTCTAAAATGACATTTCCTGAGGTACAAAAATCTACCGCTTGGTAATCTGAAAAAATGAGACCACACTTAGCTTATTGAAAGAGATGGGAGAGAGGAAATCAAAAATATTGACAATATGAAATCTCCATGACACAGACAAGGTGTTAACTCTTACAGTCTTAAATTCACTTCAAGGGTATCAGAATTAGTGGAAAATGTGCATGAACCTAATGGTGCAACATCCAGTTGGCAGCCAGTCACTAGTGGTGTCCCCCAGGCATCAGTGCTGGGCACCATCCTGTTCAATAGGTTTATTAATTATTTGGATGAGGTGTTGATCTGCTAGAAGGTAGGAGGGCTCTTCAGAGGGACCTTGACAGGCTAAACAGATGGGCAGAGTCCAACAAGATGGCGTTTAACAAGTCCAAATACCGGGTTCTGTTCTTTGGCCACAACAACCCCATGCAGCGCTACAGGCTGGGGGTCAGAGTGGCTGGAGAGCGGCCCGGCGGAAAAGGACCTGGGAGCACTGTTTGACAGCTGTCTGACCATGAGCCAGCAGTGAGCCCAGGTGGCCAATGGCATCCTGGCCTGTATTAGAAATAGTGTGGCCAATAGGAGCAGGGAAGTCATTCTTCCCCTATACTCAGAACTGGTTAGACTACACCTTGAGTACTGTGTCCAGATCTGGGCCCCTCAGTTTAAGAAAGATGTTGAATTGCTCAAATGTTGTTGTGGTGAAGGCATCACATGCCCAGAATTATGCCCCCAGATACCAGCTAACTTGTCCCAACATGTCCTG
>VXBD01004241.1:8264-41799 GCA_013399975.1 Indicator maculatus | reverse complement strand
GCCCGCGCACAGCCGCGTGATCATTTCCAGCTTAACCTGCCTCGTGATAACATTATAAATATCTCTTACACAGCTCGCAGCCGCAAGCGCCTTGTCGAGTCTCCATCTAGTGGACAAGCGGCAGAACTGCACCCTTTCATTCCCTTAATTAGAAATTGACTGTAAATATTATAACTGGGTATAATTGTAAATACTAAGTCAGTTATGGTCTATATTATTACAACCGTGCATCCGAATCAATATATATAAAGTAATTAATCGAATATTAATAATAAGCAATAATTTCATAACTCATATTTTCATAATTCGTAATTAATAATCACCATCCTCGATCCCTATTCACCCTCTCCACAACAAATGTATCCAGAGAAGGGCAACAAGGCTGGTGAGAGGTATTGAGCACAACCCTATGAGGAGACGCTGAGGGAGCTGGGGTTGTTTAGCCTGGTGGAGGCTAGAGGAGGCTCAGGGAACATCTTATTACTGTCTACAACTACCTGAAAGGAGGTTGTAGCCAGGTGGAGGTTGGTCTCTTCTCCCAGGCAACCAGTGACAGAACAAGAGGACACAGTCTCAAGCTGCACCAGGGAAGTTTAGGCTCAAGGTGAGGACAAAGTTCTTCATAGAATAAAAAATTGGCCAGTGGAATGGGCTGCCTGGGGGGGTGGTGGAGTCACCATCCCCTGAGGTGTTCAAAAAGATTTGATGTGGCGCTTGGAGCCATGGTTTAGTGGTCAGGTGCTCTTAGGTGATAGGTTGGACTTAATGATCTCTGAGGTCTTTCCCAACCTGGCTGATTCTGTGAAAAACAAAGTTTTTATTTCCTCTGTTTTGCCTTTTATCATAGACAATAACCAAGCAGTTGAGACCTCCCGCACATTATTTGTTCTAATACGGAAAAGGGGTGGAGTTCAGTTAGAATAATTCATTGAAATAACTTCCAACTCACAGAGTAACACTTGAAGAAAGCACTATAACTGTATTTTACAAAAATTAATTCCCGGAAACACAAGTAATCTTATATATTTAAAAAACTGAGCAGTTTTATCAGAAAAGATCAACAGAGGAGCAAGAAATACTGAGTCAAACTACAGTTCCCTTACTTTGCCAGCCTTCAAGAGAGATTAGCCTCTTGGTGTGAGACAATGACAGACACAGTGCCTTTGTGCATGTAGCGTACCTGATTATAATTCTGCAAAATGACATGGTTTGGTTTTGTCTTTTTTTTTTTTTAATTATTACTGCTGTTTGGTTTTGGGTTTGGTGCTTTTTTTTCCCCCATTTGGTTGTTTTTGGTTGTTTGGTTGTTTGGGTTTTGGTTTGCTTTGGTTTGTTTTCGTTTCTAGGTTGACACCACTACTTACAATAAGAAAACAAATTCTTCAGGTGGTATTGTCTGGGTTTTTGAGAGGTCAGAATGACTTCAGGTAACAGGAAAGAATATTACTGAATGAAAAAAAAAAGGAAATAACTCTTACAGTCTTAAAGGGTATCAGAATTAGTGGTAAACGTGCATAAGAAATTAAATAGACACTGTATAAACCTAAGCAGACAGAAGCACAAAAAAAAAAAAGTTCCAGTTTATAATTTACTCTGATATTTTCAGAAACAAAAGGCCCTTATAAAAGTCATGGCACTGTAGCAAGAAATGAGCTAGAGCAGTCACAGTTACGTTAATGGTTCATGTGGAAGTGAACATGTTAAAAAATTCCAATTTATAAAGTGAGGTTTCTCAGTACTGATTTTATCTAGCTAGCAACTAACCCCCTATTGTAATGAATAAATTTTGGCATGATATGTGATTTTTTTTTTATTCTGCTAAATTCTTCTCCATGTCCACATTGAAAGAAAAAAGAAATGTTAAGTCATAAATGACAGTCAGCGCCTGTATATGTTACACAGATTAAGCTATATGCTAGCAGTTAAGTGTTGAATCGAGAATTAAGTGAATCTCTTCATGTGTGTTTTGGAAATTGTTTCTATATCCTTTCAAATTAATCTGATATACTCTCTAAACAACTGCATGCACCCATCGTATGTCATGCTCATGCTCTTTCCATCCATTTCCAAGGGCATAATTCTAGCTTTACACTGTCTATAGGCTAGAGCAGGTTGTTGACGAGTGTGCCCATTGGCCAGATCCAGCCTCGAGAAATCTATAAGTATCACCCCACTTGTTTACCAATTTACTCTCTCCTTTTGCTTTCTCTCGCTTTGCTCGAGCTACATAAGCTTGCACCACCTGTAAATTTTCTCACTCCCACATGCAAGCATACTAGAGGCCTCTGCAATATGGAAAGAAGCCAGCTCTCCGAGCTGCTCGAAGAACCAGCAAAGGAGATCCTTTCGCTGAAGTTACGAAAGCCAACGTCGTAAGCCCAGTCACGTCTCAATGAGGACTGGAACCCTGAGGGTAAGATCTAGCCCAGAGGGGGAGGGACTAGCCCAAGCCTGGCAGTCCGATATCTACTGCAACTATAAAGCAGCTGACCAAGGACCAACACGCCTTGTGTGACCCCTGCTGTTTGCGGGAGATAAATGGAGCCACTGTGGCTGCTCTGCAGCCCTGAACCATCAGGGTAATGTAATCTGGGATTTCACGAGAGAGAGAGAGAGAGAGACATCCTCTCCTTTGAGATCAAGCCAAGGACTGCATTGTCATTTAAATGGGTGGCTGTTGCTGAGATCAGCATTGTCAGCTCCACTTTGAGCCGAGGGGAAGTGCCACTCCTCCGTGCCCCTTCCCCAAAGCTCATCTCCAGGATCAGAGACAGCCGATCCCACCTACCAGGAACCGTCAGCCTGACCGTGAGGGCCAACCCCGAAGGACCCAGCCCCACCATGCAGGACCACCCCTAATGTCGATCCTGCCATCCCCCAGTCGCCACAGTTGTACCATGGGACCACCCTGCCAAGGGAAGACGCTGATCGGCAGAAAGTCACCCCTACTGCAGCTGCGGGAGGAGAAAGAAAGCCTTGACCCACCCGTGGAGGTGGGAGGAGAAGGAAAATCACCACCCAGAACGGGCCAGCCCCAGGCAGACAGTAAGCCAGTGAGCAGCCATCGCAACCCGGCAATTTGCTTCGCTACAAACAAAGACACAATATATCTTTCATGTGTGCAACACTCAGCAACTTTCAGTTCAAAGCGCCCGCGCCTAGCCACGTGATATTCCAGCTTGATAGCATCTTAAATATCTCTGTACATAGTTAAAGCTGCCAAGCGTCTTGTCAAGTCACCATCTGATGGACAAGCAGCGGAACTGGACTCTTTGTTCCCTTAATTAGAAATTAATTCTGTAAATATTCTAATTGGGTTAAATTGTATATACTAAACCAGTTATGGAATATATTTTAACAACCATGCATTAGAATAAATATATTAAAATTATTAATTGGTTATTAATATTTTAATAATAAAAATAATTTAAATAATTCATATTTCATAATTCATAAATTAACAACCCCTCTTCACTACAAACAAGTGTGTATGCGAAGCTTCAGGGTATAGTTTAGTGGTCGTCATAGTTGGATTATGGTTGGACTTGATGATCTTAAAGGTCTTTTCCGACCTTAACGATTCTATGATTCTGTGATCTACAATGCCATTATGCAGCACGTACAGGACAACCAGGTGATCAGGCACAGTTAGCTTGTGTTCATGAATGCCAGGTCCTGCTTGAAGAATCTGATCTTCTATGACAAGGTGACCCACTTAGTGGATCAGGGAAAGGCTGTGAATGTTGTTTACCTGGTATGGTGAAGGCACCATGTGCCCGGAATTATGCCCCCAAATAACAGCAAACTTGTCCCAACATGTTCGGCCAAGTCCCCCTCTTCCACCCTCCTTTTCCAGAGTGGGGGACAAAGGCCCAGCTGTCTTCCTAAGGGGTAAAGAGCTACATGCACCCATTGCATGACATGCTCATGCTTCTCCCATTTAAGGGCATAATTCTAGCTACACGCTTTCTATAGGCTAAAGCAAGTTGTTGATAAGTGTGCCCATTGGCCAGATCCAGCCTCGAGAAACTTATCAGTATTACCCCCTTTGTTTACAATTTGCTCTCTCCTTTTGCTCGAGTTACATAAGCTCACATTGCAGGAGCTATTGCCTGTAAGTCTTCTCACTCCCACATGCATGCATACATACTCTGCAACATGGAGAAGAAGCCAGCATCCCAGGAAGGCTGCTGTGCCTCAGTTCGCCTGAGGAATTTGCAAAGACGATCCCTTCGCTGAAGCTACGAAAGCCAGTGTCAAAAGCCCAGTCGCGTCTTAAGGTGGACTGGACTCCCCAGGGTAAGCTTTAGCCCAGAGGGCTGGCAGTCCAACATCTGCTACAGTAGCAGACCAAGCAGCCACGTGCCCTGCATGACTCTGCTGTTCACGGGAGATAAACAGAGCCGCTCCACAGCCCTGTGCCATTGGGACTTTCCGAGAGAGAGAGAGAGTTCTGTCCTCTCCTTTAAGTTCAAGCAAAGGACTGCATTGTAACCTTAAACAGGAAGCAGTCACCAAGATTCGACATTGTCAGCTCACTTCGAGCCAAGCAAGGGGAAGTCACCGCTCCTCCGCATAGCTGCCTCCCTTCCCCATGTCTGCTTCTGCCAGCCCTGAAGTCCGTTGTCAGGATCAGGACATTCGACCCCACCTACTGGGAACCGTAGCCCCGCCCCACTGTGCAGGCTGACCCCAGAGGGCCTGGCCCTGCATCTCAGGACCACTCTCCCTGGGACCCGCCCTGCCAGCTCTCGGTCACTGCAGTTGCGCCATGGGACCACCGTGGCAAGGGAAGTCGCCAGTTAGCGGAAAGCCTAATCCCTTCCACAGAGGCAGGAAGAGAAAGAAAGTCACCATCCAGAGGAAAGCCCCCCCACGGCCCACCAGTGACTCAGCCGCAGCCTCTGCCCCAGGAGCCTTCCCCCTCCTGGAATGGACCAGCCCCAGGCCAGTCCCAGACAGACAGACAGTGAGTAGCCAGCTTAACCCAGCAACTTGCTTCGCTACAAGCAAAGACACAGTGTATATTTTCATGTGTGCAACACTCAGCAACATTCAGTTCAAAGGACCCGCACCTAGCTCATGATATTCTAGCTTGAATTGCCTTTGATAACATTGTAAACTTCTCTCTGTACATAGTTAACGCTGCCAAGTGTCTTGTTGAGTTGCCATGTGATGGACAATTGGCAGAACTACACCCTTTGTTCCCTTAATTAGAAATTAATTCTGTAAATATTCTAATTGGGTCAAATTGCACATACTAAACCAGTTATGGGATATGTTTTCACAACTATGCACTAGAATCAATATATTAAAATGGTGATTAATTGATTATTAATATTTTTAATAATAAAAATATTTTTCATAATGCATATTTAATTATTCATAAATTAATAACCTCTTCCTCACACCTGGACTTCAGTAAAGCATTTGACATTGTCTCTCACAGCATTCTCATGGAGAAACTTTCTACACAAGATAATTCACTGTAAAGACTGGCTAGATGGCCAGGTCCAAAGAGTGGTAGTGAATGCAGTTAAATCCAGTTGGTGACTGGTCACTAGTGGTGCTTCCCATGGCTCAGCTGTGGGGGCAGTTCTTTAATATATTTATCAGAGATCTGGACAAGAGGATTGAGTGCTCTCTGATTAAGTTTGCAGATGACACTAAGCTGGGAGGGAGTGTTGATCTGCTTGAGGGTAGAAAGGCTCTACAGAGGGACCTGGACATGTTGGATTGATGGCCTGATGCCAGCTATATGAGATTTAACAGCACCAAGTGCCATTTGGTCCTGCACTTGGATTACAACAACCCTATGCAATGCTACAGGCTTGGGGAAGAATGCATGGAAAGCTGACAAGTAGAGAAAGACCTGGGGATGTTCATTGACAGCCAGCTGAACATGAGCCTGCAGTGTGCCCTGGTAGCCAAGAAAGTCAACAGTGTCCTGGCCTGTATCAGGAATAGTATGACAAGTATAACCAGGCAGGTGATTTTGCCCATCTACTCAGCTCTGGTGAGGCCACACCAATACTGTATTGTTTTCAGCCCCTCACTATATGAAAGGCATTGAGGTGCTGGAGCAAGTCCAGAGAAGAGAAATGAAGCTGGTGAAGGTTCTGTAAAACAGGTCTTATGAGGAACAGCTGAGGGAACCGGAATTGTTTAGTCTGGAGGAGGTTGAGGGGAGACCTTGTTGCTGTCTACAACTACCTGAGAGGAGGTTGTAGTGAGGTGAGTGTTGGTCTCCTCCCTAGTAACAAGTCATAGGATGAGAGTAAATGCCCTCAAATTGTACCAGCTGAAGTTTAGCTTGGAGTTTTGAAGAAACATCTTTGAAAGGGCTATTTTAAACTGAAATAGGCTCCCCAGGGAGGTTGTCAAACTCTGGTGTTAAGGGACACTATTTAGTACCAGACTTGGCACAGTTAGACAGTGATTATATTGATGATCTTAAACAATTCAATGATTCTATGTTTTATTTAGCAGAAGAGAGACATCCTTGGATAACTCAAAACTGAAGTTATCAGCCTAAGCTACTTAAATCTATGAAGGACATGGAAAGAGTAGAAAACCACCATTCAGTCACAAAGCTTCTTCACATGCTTGCAGAACTGCATAACACAACTTAACCAGTAAGACTAATTAATGCAATGTAATTAAACTGACATATCTCATTCCCCCAGTTATGCATTTAGCTTCAAAAAGTACATTAAGTCAATGGGATTCTTTGTTATGCACATGTCTACATCTGCGATTTGCTTTCATTTTTAAATAGAAAGGACAGCCTGGAATCTGAGCACATAAATAAGCCTCTGGGGCTGCCACTCCAAATGGAGTAGTATTAGCAAAATTTGCAAGGAAAGCTTACAAAACAGCCATCTACTTTAGCAAATGTCAAGCCAGTATTACCCCCTTGCAATGATACTGAATACACTTAAGTTTTAAAAGTAACAGAAACTATTTGTTCAATAATGTTGGTAGTGACAAAAAAGGGGCAAATTCTTGTAAGTGCATGACTGCTGGTTTAAAAGAGTTGATGCATCACGTGATATCAAAGGATATTTACACATTGTTTACACACAATTCATAATAATCCAATATTTTTTCTCTAGAAAACATTGTAATATAATGAAAGAAGTAGTTAAATAAAATGGCCATGTTTAGCTTAGCTACAAGAATTGATCCTCATAAGAATAAAAAAAAATGCTGAAAAACAAGGTGGCCATGCTCTTAAGTAATATTATATAATGCCCATTTGACTTTTTAAGATCTTTATTTATGCAAAGCGTGTGGGGTATCCATTATAGACAATTTACTCTGACAAATGAAAACCCCACAAGTGTTCAAATATGATGAGAGTATTCTTGTAATAAAGCCCCTCTGCAAATGTTTAGCTTGTGGTTTTGATAGCCAAGAGAATGGCAGTTACTTTATTATCCATCTAAGAGCTACTGTATCTTATGGATTAAACCATTCAGTTTAATGGCTTAGACTAGTAAGTCTTATTTCATTAGTTTTTCCACATTAAATTAGCTGAAATGACAAAATATTTCTTAAAAGGCTTCACAGCTCATATAGTAGTCATATAACATGAAACATATTATATGCATGAAAAACTATTTTAGTACTGAATATGAAACTGTAACATTATTTTGATTTAAGTAAACCTGAATTTTCTTGGCATGTGGCCTAGTAACATTGAAGTCTGAGCTGGGAAGCATAATCATGACTCTGAGTACTGCTTGTAAAGGGATAATAAAAAAAACCTTTTTTTTTGGTAGGCAAAACAATCCTATTATCTTTTCCAGAATTTACTCTTTCAGAGTGTCTTTCCCTTGTGGTATGTCCTAAGTTCTAGTACATTATGCCAAATCAGGTAATAGCAAAATTTATTATGTTCACATCGTTTGCCTGAGAAAGAACGTGATTTCCTTCAACTGGAAGAACAGATTGTAGAGGAGAAAGATTTTGCAAATAATTTCTACCAAGATTTCTTTCTACTATACAAGATCTTCATGTTCACTGCGGTACCTGAAATCTCTGATCTGTATTCCATCGGCTTCTAGAAAATGGTCAGATTTCTACAGGTGTTTGAACAAACTTAAGAAGTATGGTTCCCAAATAAGACAAATTTCATTATTTACCAGACCAGTGGCTCTACTATGCAAATTACTTCCACCTAGAGTACACAGGATAGAAATTAAGACCGCTTTCTTTGATTTTTTTTTTTTTTAATGTGGAAAGGCTAAAGATTCTGCATGAGACTACAACATAGCAAAGTCAGGTCGAAGGTACCTGTAGTTGTTGAAAAGTAAAGACATAATCAGACATTCACTATTTGCTTTATTTGTGACATTTATGAATGCATAGTTTCTATCATTGTTGTCATCGTCATGATCATCTCTCTCTCTGATTTTCACTTTTCCTGACTAAAGATTATTTCCAAGTACTTTCAAATTCTTATTTGGTGACACCTTTCCTTCTCTCTGAATATTTCTGTTTTATTACATCCGTTCTGAAATGGAAGGACATCTGTACAATTAAAGTAGTAAAGATCCACATGCAGCATGAATTTGCAGTGGCTTTTTTTTTTGTCTTTCTTAGAAACTCCTAAAATTAATTTGATTTTTTTTCTCTTGCTACTGGAACACTAGACTAATCTTTTCAGAGAACCACATGTTGTATTTTTGGGATCTTATCATTGATTAGCAGTAGTCAGCTCAGTCAATCAGTGTATAAGGATATTTTTTAATGTGTGTTTAGCTATCCACACTAGAACATTGTCTATACTGAATTTCAGTGCTCATATGTAAATTCAGTCAGGCTGTTGTGTGAAATCAAAGTTAAGCAAATACGCAAATGTTCTGAACTTCAATAAATTTCTCATTGACATCCCTTTCTAAAGGGGCAAGAGAGGACATTAACCACTTATCTCTGCAGATGTTGCATGTAACATGTAAATTAAAAAAAAGAAATACAGAGAGAGGGGGAAACTCCAGTCAAAACCCAGAAATAAAAACCTATACTGCGAAAAAAAAAAAAAGTTAGAAAGAGATGTAAAACCACTTTTACCATCAAATTGATTCATATATTTTTCATTAGTCAGTTAATTACACTGAAAAAACAGAATGTTTTCTTAAAATAAATCATAATCAAGCATGAGATGATTTCCTAGCTTTTTGAGTACATAGTCATAGGGAATTCATAGGGAATTCTGATCTTAGAATAACATGAATGGCATTAAATGTCAGCTAAACTTCCTCCCCCTTCCCCTTCTAGTATTGCCTAATTAAATCTGGGTGACATGTCAAAGCAATTTTCCCAAGGGCTATCAGATGCCCCTTGTTTATCAGCATAATTTCATTGTACAGTGCAACTCATCTTCCGAGAGAAAACAAGGCAGTATTAGGTAGTGACCTTAAATCTATGCAAACCACCAACCCACTCCAGAGAAGAAGAAAAAAAATCTAATTAAAATGCTTATCTGGCATGAATCTGGCAATCTGTACAGAGTAATCTGTATTGATGTTAATCAACCATGATGACTTATACTGGTTGAAAAGCTAAGTTTCTTTTCCATAATGGTTCTTAGCTTGAACTGTGAAATGCTATTTTAAACTCAAGTGTTTATACAAATATTACTCCTAATTATCTAAAAGTACCTAGTAAGATATTTTCCCCTAAATGGTGTTGCTCATTTAACTTTTTAAGAACTTGCCAGTGATAGGGTTTTGTCCTCATAGCCTTTAAAACTTTTGATATCTTAAGACTATCTTTAATTTCAGTCATTCTGATGTAAATCCAGAATAATCGCATGAAGTCACTGAAGCTACAGGAACACTGTACAAGTCTAAATAAGATTTAACAGTTTATCTTGACCAATCTGTTTGACTTAAGGATGGCATTTAATATGTATTAATATATTAATCAAAAGCTGGAGCATGAGGTATTTCAAAGTTAGATGTATATTATACATCAGTTAGATGTATATAAATCTTGTGATGTAACGCCTAGAAAATATGGGTCTAGCTGAGGAAAGGGAGGCTTGACAATAATGTCTTTAAATGCAAAGATAATAGTCCCTCCTTATATGCTCCAGATGCAAAGACTCCCTTAAATGAAGAATGGAAGGATCAGGGCAGGGATAATGTAGTGCTGCTCCAACAGCCACTTTTGGTCTGAAGCAGAATATGGCATTGAACCAGGAGCAGAACTATTTTTTTAAAAGTATTTGATACATGAGCTGTAATTGCCAATCAGTTTTTCAGTGGTAGCATGACTTTGTGCTCAAGTTGGTAATTTTCCTGGGTGTCTAGGTAGAGGCTTCAGTTGTTTATCTCTTTCTAGAAGCAGTGCTCAGAGACTGATACTGGCCAACTTAGCTGTCATTCAACATTTGGCAGAATGGTTGCTATGCTTGTCTTCTAAAGGATTTAGTCCTTCTGTGGAGTATTTCAGATGGAAACGGATTAACTGCTGGTCAACACAGACTACAGCAAATTGCCTCTGTGTGTTAAATATTAAAAAATGTCTACTGAGTATATTTATGTGGAGACTAGCATGAAATTTAAGTATCTAACTGTCTTTACATGGTTCCCTGACCCAGAACTGTTAACTCCTGCATCCCAACCCCCATTAGCTGCTGGCTGACTCTGAAAGTGTTTGTAACAGAACAGAGATATCTTTATATCTTTAATATCAGAATCTCAGTATGACAGAAACATTTTGCTTCTAGTACTGCAGAAAAGATCTGCCTCTACTGTAATATCTTCAGCCTGCTCCTTTGCATATCTTGTCTGCCAAGTCACTTGTCCTGTGTTCTCAGATGCTAATAAAAGAGATTTTTGATGAAAGAGAGAGTTGAAAAGAGCAAAGTGAGGATTCCAGCAATATAAACAACTACAGAAGCATCCAACACAGTCTTTTTCACATTCAGATTTGTGCTTTGTTCTGGGCCTCTAGTCTATTTGGTACAAAATGTGCCACAGTTAACAGAATACTCCAAAATAATATTGCAGAGCTTGGAGTCCAGTTTCCTGTTTGGGCTACGGTTGGTTGAACCTACTTTATTCAGCACAGCGTCCTGTTACACCATAAAGGAGTCTATTATAAATCTGTTAAGATTAATCATGGCAATGTTATTTTACTCTTCATGAAGCATTTTCATGGATAAATTAGAACATGTAAATTAAAAAAACAATTAGACTCATTAAAAAAAAAGTCCTTGCTTTATGGTAGACTATATATTTAAGCAAAGACCATTGTATTTGTGTGGTGATGTCTGTACATAAATAAAAAAGAATAAGGAATGGAATTGAAATCTTGCTTTCTAGCTGCTCTTGCAATATTTTAGAAGAAATAAGTCAGCTTTTAGAAGGAATGGAGATATCAATTGTTGTCCTACTCTTAAAGCTGTGAATTCTAAGAGTAGACAGGGCATAGTGTAAGGCTGTTATGAAATGTATTGAATTTATAATTAAGATATGCCAAATGGATATTAATAAAAATATTAATGTTTTATTAATATGAAAAATTGCCCCAAACTTATCAAATAGGTTCAATGTACAGTTAGAACATATATTAACAATGGGAATGCACAGTATTTAGGCAAATACAACAATTTTAACAAATTTCTGCAAACTGGTAGAGAAAGAGAGAATCCCTGGAAGCAAAATGGTGTTCGGCCACCACGGGGGGAGACTTGATAAGAACCAATATACCAGAGGCAATGAATTAATTACTCACAGCTGCTTCCACACAAGTGGGGAGTGCTGCTGCTGTGTATTAGCTGTTGAGGCTTTTGGGGCACTCTTGTGCAACACTGGCACAGCTGGCTGCCAGCAGGAAATGCCATGAGGTCTCGGGGCTGGTCTGGCTTCAGCAGGATGGTGGGCTGTATGACCTATTACTGTGACAAGCTCTTGCTTTGTCCTTGGTAAACTGAGGCACAGCAAATCTCTAGTTGCAGGGGGAAGCAAATCTTGGCTCCGGCTTCAAAGTTCATGGCTTCTCTAGCTTGCAGTGAGTAGCCTTGTGCTTTTATCCCAGGCTCTGGACTGGGCACTTGAGGGAGGGCAACTTGAGGCAGGGCAACTCAAGGCAACTTCAAGCAAGGTGGGTCTGAGCAGGTAATACAGGTTCAAGCAAGGCAATTCAAGCAAGGCAAGACAACTAGAAATTGGCCTGTATATGTATCTTGCCCAAGATTCAATTGGGCCGATAGGGCAACTGAAGCCAGCACATGATTACCCAATGAAAAGGGGTTCTGCCAGGCTGTGTCCATAAAAGGCAGAAACATAGGCCTGGCCAGGGAGGAGCAGTGGCTGGTACACAGGCTCTTACCCCAAAAGGAGACTTATTTACCAGACACGCATGGTCCTGTCCCCTTTGTTCCTTTTCCCGTGTTACCCTGACTTTCTGTAGGAATGAGAGGGGAGAGAGGGATCATGTGTAGATACATCAAGGTCTGTTTGGGTTTGTGCTGGGCTCCTTTGGCCCTACCATGACAAAGGTGTCTTCTTAAGACCAAGAGTCTTCAGTTCTGATTCACTATGTAAGTTAGTCATTCCAATTGATCTTTATATCCTAAAGAAAAAAATTGTCATCTTTACGGGGTGATTCATCTCCCCATAAGACAAAAAGCTTAGACAGGACAGGTGAATTAGTCTCTGAACACTGTCCCCTTTCTCCAGTGAATATAATAGGTCGCTCACACCGACACAATAGTTCAGACATAAGGCAGATAAATTCCACTCCCACTATCCCATCTCAGTGAGTCTCTCATCATGCATGTTTTCTTAACAAATTAACTCTTTTTATGCACTGATGCAGAGCTTGAATATTCAGCCTGGATATATCAAAATAAACTCCACTAGTCCACTAGGTGTCTACAAACAAGGCATGTGGTAATATAACAAAAGAAATCTTTAAATAAAAAATCCTGGAGAAGCATAAACAAAAAATCTTTCAAGAGAAGCATAGCCAGCAGGGCGAGGGAGATGATTCTCCCCCTCTATTCCACTTTTGGTGAGACCCCACTGGGAGTATCATAGAATCAACAAGGTTGGAAAAGACCTCATAGATCATCAAGTCCAACCTATCACCCAGCACCTCATGACTAACTAAACCATGGTTTCAAGTGCCAAGTCCAATCCTTTTTGAACACCTCCAGGGGTGGTGACTCCACCACCTCCCTGGGCAGCATATCCTGATGGTAAATTACTCTTTCTGTGAAGAACTTTCTCCTCACCTTGAGCCTAAACTTCCTCTGGTGCAGCTTGAGACTGTGTCCTCTTGTTCTGGTGCTGGTTGCCTGGGATAAGAAACCAACCCCCACCTGGCTACAACCTCCTTTCAGGTAGTTGTAGACAGCTGTAGAGTACTGTGTCCAATTCTGGAGCCCCTATTACAGGAAGAATCTGGATGTGCTGGAACATGTCCACACAAGGGCCATTAGGATTGTCATAGGGCTGGAGCACCTCTCCTATGAGGACGGACAGAGAGAATTGGGGCTGTTCAGTCTGGAGAAGTGAAGGCTCCGAGGAGACTTTATTGTGGCCTTCCAGCATCTGAAGGGGGCCTACAAGAAAGCTGGTGAGGGAGTTTTTAGGGTATCAGGTGGTGATAGGACTAGGGGGAATAGAGCAAAACTAGAAATAGGTAGATTCAGATTGGATGTCAGGAAGAAGTTTTATACCATGAGGGTGGTGAGACACTGGAACAGGTTGCCCAGGGAGGTGGTGGAAGCCCCACCCTTGGAGGGCTTTAAGGCCAGGCTGGATGTGGCTCTGGGCAAGCTGACCTAGTGTGAGGTGCCCCTGTTCATGGCAGGGGGGTTGGAGCTAGATGATCCTTGTGGTCCCTTCCAACCCTAACAATTCTATGATTCTATGATTCTACATATCCAAAGAAGGTGGAAAAATTTTGCAGAGATATGAAAACTTATTGGAAAGACATTTTTTGGTTTATTTTATGCTGGTCATCAAGTCCACTGAAGATTTAAAGATCTAGAGAAGGGGATAAGAGAGCTCAGCTTGATTTAATGCAGTTAGCACTACTTCCCCCCCTCGTTGTGGTTTAGGCTTAGCAAGTAACTAAACAGCATGTAGCTGCTTGGCCACTACTGCCCTGTGGTGGAATAGGAAGGATCAAATGTAACAAAAGGAGAGAGTGTTGAGAGAAACACAGGGAGGGCTCACTCCCCAAAATGTTCACAGGCAAAAGACAGATTTCACCTTGGGAAAAAAAGGTGCATCTGAACAACAACAATGACAATACTAATTTACCAAACACATCAGAGTGCCTTAGTGAGGAATACTAGCACTTAAAGCCATCTTCTCCCCAACCCTTCCTTCTTCCTGGTCTCCACTCTACTCCCAATTTCTCTTCCCTCACAGTGGTGCAACTGAATGGGGAATAGGGATTGTTGTCAGTTCATCACGTGTTGCCTCTGCTGATCCTTCCTCCTCAAGAGGAGGAATCCTCATGGTCTTACCCTGCTCCAGTGTGGGATTCCTCCCACAGGAGACATTCCTCCACAAACTTCTCCATGAACTTCCCGTGAACTGTTCCAGTGTGTCCCTTGATGGGTACAGTCCTTCAGGAATGTACTGCTCCATCCTAAGTTTCTCTGAGTTACAGCCTTCTTTAGGCTCTGCTATCTACCCTGGCATGGAGTGCTCCATGGACTACAGGTGAATACCTGCCTCACTATAAACCTCCAAGGATCATAGGGAGACAGCCTACATCACCATAGTCTTCATCATGAGCTGCAGGGGAATCTCTGTTCTGGCACTTGGAACACCTCCTCCTTCTTCTTCACTAACTCTAATGTCTTCAGGGTTGTTTCTCTCACGTGCCCCTCCTCTCCTAAGCTCCAACTTGCCCAGTGTGTTTTTCCTCTTCTTAAATGTGTTATCATAGAGATGCTACCACTGTTGCTTGGCCTTGGCCAAGGGTCCATCTTGGAGCTGGGGTCTTCAGTGTGAAACTGGCTGGTCATTACTGCCTTCAATATGTTAAATGCAGGGAGAGGGCATGCAACATCAAACAGGGCAAAACCTGTTCCTTGCTTTCTTCATAGAGAAATTTGGTTTATAAGATTATAATTTCTTTCACCTTCTCTACAATTCAGTCTAGCTGGAATGGAACATCATCAGAGCTGCCAATGTGATGCTGTGTATTGGATTTCAGACTAAAACAGCGTTAAAATGCATTAGTGTTTTGGCTCTTGGCAAAGAGGTAGATTCCTAACTCTTTTCTGTCCCAGTGCGTGGGGAGAAAGTGAGTGGCTGTGTGGGTACTTAGCTGCTGGTTGTGGTCAACCTATGATACAGTTAAAAGATTTCCATCAGATAAATACTGCTGTGAAATTAGACAAAGTAGAATACTTTCAAGTAATTCAAGTAACATATATTGTCCCTTGGTACTGAATGGGAGAAATGGAAATCATCTATGTATTTGAGATTTCTTTATTAATATGAGACAAATCACTCTCTCAGAATGAGTTTCTTACTATTTAGTCAGATGCCACACTTCATATTAGTAGGTGACGACTGGTCTCAGTAAAGGTTTGGATAAACAAGAAGGTCAATACATTACAAATGAACAAAGCAAGTAACTGTGGTATGCCTTGGATTGGCTTGGAGAACTAGCAAGCTGATAACATTATTACATTTCAGAAGAAGGTTACATTCTGTCAATATATATTTAGTAATTAGTAGTAAGCTCACATATTTCTTAGTTTCTTGCTATGTGACAACCAGACCAAGGCTTGAAGGGATTATAGTATCCTCCT
Source organism: Indicator maculatus (assembly GCA_013399975.1). Taxonomy (NCBI): domain Eukaryota; kingdom Metazoa; phylum Chordata; class Aves; order Piciformes; family Indicatoridae; genus Indicator; species Indicator maculatus. The sequence goes on along the minus strand of VXBD01004241.1, from coordinate 26,000 downwards.
GTGAGTAGGATACAAAATTATGTTAAAAAAAGTTGGGAATGAATGGGCTCATTAAAACTAGATACTGAATTCACAAAACTAGAATGGGAAGAAAAACATATATGAAGAAACCAGGGGATTCTGGAGAAAAGAAGCTGCAAATGACAACTGAGGTGATATAAAATAAAACAAAGCAGATTTGAACTAAAGACTACTGTAAGAAGCAAGAATTGTTATCTAATGCAGCAGAACAGAATATTCAGCAGTACCAAAGTATCACAGTACATTAGAGGTTGGAAGGGACTTCCAGAGATTGTTGGGTCCAACTTCCTTGCCAAAGCAGGATCACTTAGGTTAGTCCACGCAGGAATGCATCTAGGTGGGTTTTGAATATGTCCAGAGAAGGAGACTCCACAACCTCTCTGGGGAGCCTGTTCCAGTGCTCTGTCACCCTCACTTGAAAGAAGTTTCTCCTCATTTGAGGTGAAATCTTCTATGTTCAAGCTTGAACCTGTCATTTCTTGCCTTATTACTGTGCAGCACCAAAAAGAGATTGGCTGCCTCCACTTGACACCCACCACTCAGATATTTAAAGACATTGATCAGATCCTCTCTCAGTCTTTGCTTCTCAAGACTAAACAGCACCAGGGATCTCAGTCTGTCTTCATAGGGGAGATGCTCAAGTCCTCTAATCAACCACACGGTTCTCTGTTGGATTCTCTCCAGCAGGTCCCTGTCTTTCTTGAACTGGGGAGCTGAAAACTGGACACAGTATTCCAGGTGTGGTCTCACCAGGGCAGAGTAGAGGTGGATAAGAACCTCCCTAGACCTGCTGGCCATGCTTTTCTTGATGCATCCCAGGATACCATTGATTCTCTTGGCCCATTGCTGTTCCATGGAGAATTTGGTGTTCACCAGCACTCCAAGGTCTTTCTCTGTGGAGCTGCTTTCCAGCAGGGCAGCCCCTAACCTGTACTGGTGCCTGTTGTTATTTCTCCCCAGATGCAGAACCTTGCACTTGTCCTTATTAAACTTCATGAGGTTTGCCTGCACCCAGCTCTCCAGCCTGTCCAGGTCATGTTGGATGGCTGGACAGCCTGAAGGGGTGTCAGCCAACCCTCCCAGTTTTGTGTCATCAGCGAACTTGCTGAGGGTACTCTCAGTCCCCTCATCCACGTCGTTGATAAAGACATTGAACAGTGGGGAACACCACTGGCTACAGGCCTCCAAGTTGACTCTGTACCACTGATGACAACCCTCTAAACTGTGTTGTCAAGCCAGTTTTCAATCCATCTCACAGACCAAATGTCTATGCCACATTTCTATGAGGATATTATGGGAGACAGTATCAAACGCTTTACTGAAGTCAAGGTATATGACACCCACTGCTCTTCCCTTATTTACCCTTTTGGTCATGGTTTCATAGAAGGCTATCAGATTAGTCAGGCAGGATCTCCCCCAGGTTGGCTACTCTTGATAACATTCTTCTCTTTCATGTGGTTAGAGATGACCTCCAGGATGAGCTGCTCCATCATCTTTCCAGGGTTGGAGGTGAGGCTGTCTGGTCTGTAGTTCCCTGAGTCCTCCTTCTTGCCTTTTATGAAGACTGGAGTGACATTTGCTTTCTTCCATCTCATAAACTTGCTGTAGAGTTACAGGATACAGTATTAATAACAGACATTTGAACAATTCTCTCTGAAAAGGTGAGTATTAATAAGGCTAAAAAGAAAGAAAAGAACCAGAAATTATAAAGGATTATACAAAAAGCAAGCAGTGTATTTAACACATTTTAAAGAAGAATCAGTTTAATGTCATCTCAGTATGTAGGAATCAACATTGTCTTCAGTTTAATTCCTTAAATGTTTTATGTTTCATGGTGAGTTTCAACATCTGTAATATAGTAATAATATAATCAATTGTTCAAATTAAAATTAATTTAAGTTATTTGAGACTATACCTTTGAAAAGTTAAAATGTTATGGGGAAAAAATCTATTTCAGTATCTTTGGTATATTCAAAATGAAATGAAGTCAACAGCTGCAGGTTTATCATGAAATACTAATAGTTCAGCATGCTAATTTATTTGCTATTGTTAAACAAAAGGTCAATTATTGAGCAGGAGAAAAATATTGTGGAAAAAATACATCAAAGCTCTGTAAACAGAAAAGTACATCAAAGCTCTGTAAACAGATCCAGACTTAAATATTGTACAATGTACGAACTGGTAGATTAAATGTCTGAGAGTCATACAGAAATTAAAGTTCATTTGAAAACAATCTTATTTACTTTTCTATAGTCTGTGTCTGGGAGTAATGAAATTCTATGCCATAGTAGAATTAATCTACTTTCAGTAGAAGCAATACATAGCAGACAACTTTTTCATCTGAGTCATTCTAGCTAGCTTCAGAGACAATGTTCTATGCTCTTTTGCCTTCTAAACGCAATCGAATGGTCCTTAGTTTCCTCCAGAATTCCCTCATCAATCCTGGATAATAACATCTGACGATGCACTCTTCCATTTCAGCCATTCTCATATGAAGTCAGTGGCACAATAAACAGACTGCACTTCTTCACTTCTGAGTACTTTTCCATAAGAACAATAGAATTGCTTCACTGCTTCAGACCAAACGTTTAGGTCATCCAAATATCTAACACAGCCCAGCAACAGATGCTTAGGGAAGCATGTAACAATGTGGTTTTTACTGTGAAACCCTAATTTCTTCACAGAACTTCACTCTTAGAATATTACCTTAATAAGAGGAACATGGAAAAGGAGTGACAGCTTCTGCTTTGCTTTCTGTTGTCCATGAAAATTCATACTGTTGATGGGCTGAATGAAAATTCTTATTGTGGTGGGCTGAGTCAAATTCTGCTTTACATATCGTGGTAGTTTTAGGCTATGCCTTTAAAAATCTTTCGTGGGTCTTAAACAGAAAGTGAAATGGAATGGAAATAAATCACTATTGGGCGTGAAAAGGAAAATAATGATAGCTCTAAACAATCCCATTGGAGAAGACAATGGATTTAAAATAGTTGTACAAAACAGTCTATCTCCCTTTTTGTTTCTTCGCTCTGGGAGAGACTAACTTGCTTCTGCTTGACCTTGGCTGCACTGCTTTGTTGTGACTGGTATTAACAACAACATCTCTGCTCTCTTTTCTCTTGTCCTTTTGTGTACAGGGGGGTAAGGAGGAGGCAGGGTGAGAGAAGCTGTTGCAGCTCCCCTGGTCTTTGGCCAGGGTGGTTCTTGTGCTGTTTATTAGTTATAAATACCTGTAAATATTGTACATTTATACATATTTGTTACATTCCATTGTAGATTGTAGTTTTGCTTGTAAATACAGCTCCATTTGCTTCCAGCTGAGCTGGTCTGGCAAATTTAATGCTGGGTGGAATTTTCAACCCCCCACAGATATGCATACATGTCTTTTGTTTACTGCAATGGAAATGATATGTCTGTATCTTCAAGTTGATTTTGTGCCATTGATTTTTCTTGACATTTCATGTAAGCCTGCAGAAAAAAGTAATAAGTATAAACTTAAATGTGAGAAAAATTGTTAACAATTAATTTTGAGAGAATGCTCTTTGAATGATATTTGACTAACTGCTTTCATTTTGGGGTTGTGGAAGCCATGGAAACCTACTTTTAAGATGACTGTTAAAGAAGTTGTCCTAGAGCAAACTCCAACATATATATGCACATAATGAGATTGTTAATGGCTGGAGTTTAGAGTCTTGTATAGACTGAGGCCACGGAGAGGACTAGATCAAATAGCATGAAACATTTTCACTTTTTTCTGTAAAATTTCCTGTTGTTGCCTTCTATTATTTCCTCTTGTTCTGGATGACAGTAGCATCTCTACAGAGAACAACAGAAGGAGAAGGAATCTATGGAAAGAAATCTGGGTATTGCAGCATAAGAAACCAGTAAATTTTATCTCTTATTCACCTGCTCACATTTGTTACGTAATAAGTAAAATTCCCTGATTCGAGCTGTTTTTGCCCATGATGGTAATTTGTGAGTAATCTCCCTGTCTTTATCTAATGAGCCTTTCATTCTGCTTATTCCTCCTGTTTAATTGAGGAGGGGGAGTGATCCATAGAGGTGCTTGAGAGGCACATGGCACACATCCAAGGTCAGCAGAAAGAAGCACAGGCACAAAAAGGTCATTCAGATTTCAGTGAACAAGGGCTTAATCTTAGTTCACTCTCCTCCTCCACTAATTAAAGAGGTGAACCTACAGTCAGTAAGTTTATGTCCATAATCTAGGGACCCCCTAAATCCCTAAAAATTTATGGGATTTAAGCTAAATAACAAGAAAGCCTACTGATAATAATAGAGAATTTAAAACTAGGAAGAAAAACCTTGTAGTACTCATAAAGCAAAGCAATCTGGGAAAAAACATGGTGAGAATGTAGAGAAGACAAATAATGGAATTATATACTGATTAACATGGATTGTAACATGGACACTCATCAATTTAAAAGAAATACAGCAAAAAAACACATTGTGTCAGGGAAACTATATAGTAGCTATGTAAAGGCTAAGGCATGACTTTTTTTTTTTCCATCTACTAATCACTCAGGATTTCATTTTATTTAATTTTTAAATGTCATGAACTTGTAGCTTCAAAGGAAGGAAAATGTGAGACAGGATCTTGAAAGTAAATGTTACTTGGTAACAAACAAAAAAAAAAAGAAAAAAGTTTGCAGGAGTAAAAGCGACATAAAATGTATGTAAAAAATGCTCATCAGAAAATGCGGGGAGATAAGGATACAAGAGGAAGATAATCCAGAATGCTTTATAAATAAGTGTGAAAAGAGTAGAATAGCCCTCATCACTGAAATCAGTACGCACTCATTAAGACATTAGAAAAGATATCTTGTACCATACTGTCATGTAATCAAAACTGGACAAGTAAGAGATAAGAACTCATACTTATGTGCACTAAGCTTTCTTTTGAGAGGATGATAAGAGTAGAATCAAGCAGAAAATACATCTTACTTTTTTTTTTTTTTTTTACTGAAGAATAGGGCTGATTTGATTCTTGCTTCCCTTATTACTCTGTACAGAAAGAAAAAGAATAGGAAACCTATGAAACACCGACTTCTTCAGCATTTTAGGGACCTGAGGAGTTGGTGCATCTCTAAAGAATTAACTGATTATGGCTCTTGATAAGTTTAAGATTTTAGATCCTGATACTGTGCATACACTGAAATCTGCTGAGGTAGTGATCTTCCACGCATGTTAAATTGAAGGATTGAGATTATCAGAATTTTAATCCTGTGTTACACACATTATAATCCCAGTGTTATAAACCAAATACTGATACCTTTATCAAAGTGGTCTTTGGAACAGGATTTATTCACATATCCTGTAGAAGCCCTATATCATATGTGAATTGTTTATATATTTGTATGTATTGTCTGTATACATGGATACTTGTGCTTCTGCCACAGCATATCCTAATTCGCTGTGACTCCTCTGTTGTCTTCATACAGAGGTCTAGCCCCAGGTCTCTCAGCCTTTACTCATAAGGAAGTGCTCCAGTCCCTCAATCATTCTCATAGCCCTCCATTGGACTCTCTCAAGTAGATCTCTGTCCCTCTTGAACTGGGGAGCCCAAAACTGGACACAGTATTCCAGGTGTGGCCTCATCAGGGTAGAGTAGAGGGGGAGGAGAAACTCCATCTGTCTGTTCTATCCCACCCTTCCTGAGCTTACTCACAAAGATGTTATGGGAGACAATGTCAATAGTCTTACTGAGGTCAAGGTCATCCACTGGTCTCCCTGCATCTACCCATTCAGTTACAACATCATAGAAGGCTATCAGAGTAGTCAAGCATGATTTCCACTTGGTAAATCCATCCTGACTACTTCTGATCATCTTCTCTTCCAAGTGCCTAGAGATAACCTCCAGAATGAGCTGCTCCATCATGTTTCCAGGGATGGAGGTGAGGCTGACTGGTCTGTACTTTCCTGGAACTTTTCTTGCCCTTTTTGAAGGCTGGAGTGACATTAGCTTTTCCTCCAGTCCTCAAGCACCTCTCCTGTCTGCCACAACCTTGCACAAATGCTGGAGAGTGGTAGAGCGACAACATCAGGCAGCTCTCTCCACACTCTTGGGTGCATCTCATAAGGCTCCATGGACGTGTGAACATTCAGTTTATGTAACTGATCCTTAACCCAGCCTTCATTGACTAGTGGAGAGTATTCCTTCCTCCAGGCTTCCTCTCATTCATCCAGGGTCTGGAATTTATAGAGGAGTTCAGTCTTAGGAGTAAAAGCTGAAGCAAAGAAGGTATTTAGCAACTCTACTTTCTTGGCATCCATAGTTATCAGGGCTGCCTCCTTGTTCAGCAGTGGGCCCACACTTTTCCTATTCTTCCTTTTCCTACTGGTATATTTGAAGAAGCCTTTCTTGTTCTTTTTTTTTTATTCCTTTGCCAATTTTAGTTCTATGAGGGGTTTGGCTTTCCTTGTTGCCTTCCTACATGTCCTAGCAACTACTTATTTGTGCCTCTTATCATTTTTGTATGCTTAGAATATACAGGATATCTTAATGCAATAAATCAGTTGATAAATACATCAAAGTTTGTAATTTTTGAATTGATGTATCTGATCTTTTATTGCCAAGACTTCAAGGCATGATAAATTATGCATCATTCAGTAGATAGTAATGGGTATGCATAAGTATTGCCATGACTGCTCATAGTGTGCTACTTGTTTCACTGGCTCCAAATTATGATGTAAAACATTAATGTCCTGTTTTGAACAGGACTAATTCTGTTTAGTGATTTTAGTTTTCAGCACAGTCTTTTATAAGTAACTGCACTTTCTGAAATTAACAGCATGTTTTTGCAGACAGTGTCTGCTTCTAGTAGTGATACTCTTGATGTTTGGAGTTAGCACCAAAACTGGTATGCAGACCAAAGTCACTGCTAAATCTTGTGTTCTACATGGGGGTGCAGAATGTAAAAGGCCATACCTGCAGCGGGGAGTAGACAGTTTATGTGACCTTAAACTGATCAACAAGGAATTCCATTCCATGTATGTCATATTCAGTATAAAGTTGAGGGACCATGAGGGTCAAGATCTTGCCTTCTTCCTCGTCTTCAATGACCATCATCTGAAGAGAACTCAGTCAGTTCTGTCTTAGATACTGAGCCACGTGCTTCTGAACCTAGTTCCAGAATCAAGCTCCTGAATCTGGTTCCTATCTCCTGCTGAATTCAGTTTGGGATTTCTGCCACAGCATCAGTGGTGATGGTGACTAAGTGCCATCAGAGAAGTTATGATTGATATTGGTTTTGTATATATATGTATATATTTAATTTTATTGTTATTATTTTAATTAAAGTATTTTAAAATTTATTTTCCATTTCAAAAATCTTTCTCCTTTATTCTCTTTTCCTGCCTTTTAGGAAGAGGGACAGATTAATAGAGAACATCTGTCACTTTAGTGGATGACCCATCCCTAACCCTTGATTATTAGTCATGCACTAACATTTATTATTTCAGACAAGGTATCTTTTTTGTTCAACTAAATCTTTCCTTTTGGATTTATGGAAGGTTGCCCTTTTAAAATGGTCTTAGGGAATGTATCTTTACTTGTTAAAATACCTTAAAAAATTATCAAAAACATCAAAGAAGATGATTGAGGTTTAACATAAACCTGGCTTGCTAACAGAAAGGAAACCATTACAGTGGCAGAAACCCTGCAGAAATAGTTTTAAAAAGTGCTTAGGTCTAGAGTTAGAGGCCCATGCACTATGGACATGGATGTGACTTCATGGAATGGTTGAAGCTAGAAAAATATGTGGAAATAGCATATAATTCATGGAAAACAAGGTATTTTCATAGGATGTGGATCTATTAAACAAAAGGCACAATCTAGCATCAGTTTATAAAATTTAAAAATTTGGGACCATGCTATTTGGAGAAGGGGGTATCCTTATTCCATCCAAACAAACACTGAGAAGCTTAATTGTGTCATTGCATGGTGTAAACCTTTATGATTTTATTGGTTTGCCTCAGACTCCCCCCAAAAAAATAATTTTAACTAAGCAAAAGGGACATGAGGTATTTTTTTCCCTCTCTTTACTAAAGAATTTAGAAGAGTGTTTAAAAAGGAAAAAAAAAACCCTAAAATCCATTTGTTTTTACTTTGTTTCTTTATTGCCATGAAGACATTTCCCTCCTTCTTTTTCTGTCTATCTAATAAAGAGTCAGGTTTTGCTACAGATCTGAAGGCTAAAAATATGTTGCATTTAAAATCAGATTATATATCTGTTTCAAGAGCTGGAAAACAAATGGCATCCGAAGGTTTACAACAGCTGCTGTGGTTGAATAAACCATGAACTTTGTATTATCACACAAATATCTCTGGTGAGGCTTTAGGCACATCTCAAAACAGTAGGATATTAAAAAATAATTTGTTTTTTTATTAACCATGGCATCCTACAGAATGAATTAAAAATAACTTTTGATGGATGATATATAAGACTTTTGCACCATGTATTTCTCTCAGATTGACAGGTTTAGTTGCTGCCTATCTGTCACACACTTCAAGTTATCATGTGTCATTTGTCCTATCACAAATGAGAACTTGATTCCTCATTACAGAATACTGTTTCTGGGCTTTGGAGTTTTTGTTTGTTTGTGGGTTTTTTTTTGTTGTTTGTTTTGTTGTTGGGTTTTTTGTTTGTTTGTTTTTCCCTGAGAGCAAATATATCTTATCTGTTAATTTTTCGTAATTGTAATGCACATATCATAAATAGTAGTAAAGAATGTAGGAGGATGTAGGAAAGCTATGTTCTACTTGTATTTGCTAGGGAAGACAGACTTCCACTACAGGATGAGATATTTATACAAAGCAACTAAATAAAAGCAATGTAAGTATTGGTTATCTCTTGACTATCTTTCCAAAGATGTACTCCACTGTCAATCATCCAAAGCAGTAAAATTTAGTTGAATGTACACATGCCAGAAGTTAAAGACCATAATATAAAAAATGCAAAAATAAAAATGAGATGAACTCTTGATATGAAACATAGGTAAATACTGTTAATAGGTCTTTGGATTAGCTCTCACCTCCCATCAACATAATGTTCTTAATATCTTCCCAAGGCCGCAAGTCATTGTATGTATTGAATCATTCACTTTACTCTCTCACTGAGATGAGAGAAAAAGATGGGTAAGGGCATCATCATGATGCCATCTATGTGAATTCCTTAAACAACCAACAAGTTAATTCTGGAAGAACTATGTGATTAGCCATGAACATTCTTTCAGTTCTCACAGAAAGAATTGGCAGATGTGTCACTCAAATAAGGACTTTTTCAACACTCTGGTAGATAAAGTACTTTTATCCAACAGTCTTATGAGTTGCTGTGTAACTTCTGAGACAAGGGTGAAGGTCTGTGTGTATTTTTATGAGCACTTTGTGACTCTTGCATAGTGTATGTGTTTTTGCTGTATTTACTTAATAGGTCATGCACCTTCTGAGCCTCAATTTGGTACAGAGAGTACTTATTGAGGTGTGGCATATTGCTGTTATATAAGCTGTTATATTTTCAGTGAAATTGTAGTAGCTATAGTTTCAAAAAGACGAGACTAGATGCAAAGGCAATTTCTCTGTAGTCCTATCATGCAATTTCTGCAGTTTCTGGCTCTAAACTGTTTCGGTACAAAACATATATTTCCTGAAGCCAAGTATCTATTGTTAAATCTTTCCTATAGTACATTGCATAGCAGAAGGAAAGACATCATTTTTGATTCTGAACGATATATGTCTGTGATTAAATGACAGTGTGTCTTTTCATAGCAAGTCTTTGCCAGATAACTAGAGTGGAAAACCTACCTATTAGATTTTTTTTTTTTTTTTTTGTACAAATGTGCCCACAACCAACCGTATCTAGAAATGAGTGATATTTTAAATTTTTCTGTTGTATCTTCTTACTCTCATTTATTTTATGCTGTTACCAGTAGATGACTCTTTCTCCTATCTGGAATAATAGTGTCCAGAAGCTTTATTTTGAAAAGCAGCTTTCTGATTCAGTTTAAATTTTGAAGCAGAAATGTTAGTAGATCTATTCAAATCGAGAGAGTCCTTGGTGCTAAAGAAAATGAGAACAGTTAGTTGAATCCTTAAGTTTTTATCAGAAGAACAGTTCAGCTGTATCTCTCATTTCACTATTTTATCATAAGATATCTTCCACTGCCCAATTAAATCACTTTAGGATTAGCTATGTCATTTAGACTACCCATAGTCCAAGAGTCTGCAAGTTAGGTGCATGCAGTATCCATTCCTTGAAACATCTTGTGGCAAAAGGAAGGCTTAGATTTATTTATCTATTCCTGCATGTTGTGTGACCCAGTTTAGATCTGCTTCCCTTACAAAAAAAAGAGTTTTCCACTCAGCTGAGATTTCCAGTCCTTTTAAATGTGTTTACTTTTTTTTTTAAGTGCTCAGCCAGAACTGTCCAGACACTTGGTTACTGCCTTTCTCAAACAAGAACTGTAGTAGCTTGTCCCTTTCTTACTATCTAACAGAGTATTTCCTACTGTCTAGGTGCTATCTGTGAGTCTCATGCAAAGTGATTTAGTCACATGAGAACCTCACCTTTTCTGTCCTTGCGTGTTCCACATAGTTCCACATTATTTTGCCTCAGAATACACCAAGGGCATTTTCAGTGTTACTCAGTTGTGTGTGACTGTAAAAGCAAATATCAGTTTTAACCTTGTCTAAGATTACCATGAGACTCAAAAACAAAGATATATGGTGAACATGTAGGCCCATGACTGAATGAGGTGGGAGCCCTGGTAACTGAGGATGCAGAGAAACAGAGTTACCGAACATTTTCTTTGCTTCAGTCTTTACTGCTAAGACCAGCCCTCAGGAATCTCAGACTGTGGAAGTAAGAAAAAAAGCCTGGAAAATGGAGGACTCTCCACTGGTGAGTGAGGAGTGGATTAGAGATCATTTAAGTAAGGTGAACATGCATAAATCCGTGGGCCCTGTTGGGATGCACCCACAAGTGCTGAGAGAGCTGGCTGATGTTGCTCTACCACTCTTGATCATCTTTGAAAGATCACAGGGAATGGGAGAGGTGCTTGAGGATAGAGGAAAGCCACCATCATTCCAGTCTTCTAAAAGGGTAGGAAGGTGGACCCGGGTAACTACAGATCAGTCAGCATCACCTGCATCCCTGGAAAAGATGAACATCTCATTTTGGGAGTCATCTCTAAGCTCATGGAGGAGAACAAGGTTATCAGGAGCAGCCAGCATAGATTTGCCAAGGGGAAGTCATGTTTGACTAATCTGATAGCCTTCTGTGATGGTGTGACTGAATGGGTAGACACAGGAAGAGCAGATAAAGGAGCAGAGTGTACCCTCAGCAAATTTTTTTATGATACAAAACTGTGATGAGTGGCTGACACACTGTTGTTCTGCTGTCAAAATGTGTTGCCCTTCAGCAAGACTTGAATATACTGGACAGTTGGGCAAAGTCAAACCTGTTGAAGTTCAACAAGGATAAACACAGAGTCTTTCACTTGGAGAGAAATAACACCATGCATGTTAGAGGATGACCTGTGTGAGAGTAGCTTCGCAGAGAAGAACCTTGGGGTCCTGGCTAATAGTAAGCTATCCATGGAACGGATGTGCCCTGGTGGCCAAGATGGCAAATAATATACTTAGATGCATTAAGATGAGTGTCCCCAGCAGGTTGAAGGAGGTTCTCCCCTCTACTCAGCCTAGTTAGGCCAAATCTGAAATACTGTGTACAGTGTTTGGCTCCCCAATTCAAAAGACACAGGAAACTACTGGAGAGAGTTCAACGAAGGGCAAAGAGGATGACTAAGGGACTAATGTATCTCTCTTGTAAGGAAAGACTGACAGACCTGAGACTGTTTAATCTAGAGAAGAGAAAGCTGATAGGGGACCTTATCAATATCTACAAATATCTGAAAATACTTATAGATGTTGATAATACTCCCTCTCAGTCTTCTCTTCTCAAGACTCAACAGCCTCGGTTCTCTCAGTTTCTGTTCATAAGGAAGTCAGCCATCTCTCCCCCCACTTCCTGCCCCCAGTTTCATATCATTAACAAACTTGCTGAGGGAACACTTAATTCCCTCATTCAGATCATTGATGAAGATCTTGAGCAAAACTGGAGCCAGTACTGACCCCTGGGGAACACCACTGGCCACAAGCTTTCAACTGGTTTCTGTGCCACTGATCACAACTCTTTGAACTCTTGTTGAGCCAGTTTCCAATCCACCTCATGGTCCAATCCTTTAGTTGAGTTTTCTTGAATTTACCTAGGAGAATGTTATAAGAGACGGTATCAAAATTCTTGCAGAAGTCAAGACAGACAATACCCACTGCTCTTCCTTAATCCACTTGGTCATGTCTTTGTAGAGGGCTATCTGATTAGTCAAGCAAGACTTCCCCTTAATGAATCTGTGCTGACTACTCTTGATAACCCTCTTTTCTTTCATGTAGCTAGAGATAACCTTCAGAATGAGCTGCTCCATCACTTTTCCAGGGATGAAGGTGAGGCTGACTGGTCTGTAGTTTCCTGGGTCTTTTTTCTTGCCCTTTTTGAAGACTGGAGTGACATTTACCCTCTTCCAGTCCTCAGGCACCACCCTTGCGTAAAAACACTTCTATGCAGTCACATGCTATACGTGGTGGACCTTTGCAATAGCTCTAAACAGGGCTAGGCCTAAGGTGTTAGAGATGTATGTCAGACTGAGCCGTAGACACAGTGTCACATGTCCATGTGGGAAATCACTTCCCCCCTGTACCTTTTAAGTATTTATTATTTTATAAATTAGATTTTCAGCTTAAGCTGATATGTAGCCTCAGGCCAAGATGCCCCCATGTAAGGCAAATTAGCAGGTGTCATCATACTTCCTATCACCCCCTTCGCCTCCTGCCTCTGATACACTACATCAACTTCAAAAGGGGTAACAATTATGTAACACTTGTGGCTGCTTTGTTTCCAGAGGATTTGAATTGTGAATAAATCCAGTCAGTTAAACATCATGACTAACATTAGAGTGAGACAAAATGACATCTGGAATAATGAGAAGAGGAAGCTTTTAAAACAGCCTTCCAAACACAATGGTGTAAGGACAAAAAGCAAGACAATTAATAGCTTTAATACATACAAAATACTATCTGCATGAAAGTAACTCTGAATCAAGAATTTTATAAATTCCTTTTAATTCTACCAGTTGTGTAATATAGTTTTATAAAGACTTGTGAAGAAATATTTCATGAAACATTTGAATCCATAGAGTTTCTCATGTCCTCCTCTTGCAGATTTATGTACAAATATTCTGGACCCACAGTTTATCTTTCTTTATATATAATATACAATATTTATTCTGTCTCAATGACAGTGTCTGTTTGACAACTTGCTTATCCTGGGGACAAATACATAGCTTTATGGAACTGCAGCACTGAGTCTCATTCTGGCTTCACACTTTATTCAAGCTTGACACTTTCTAGCATCTCTGTGGATTTTCCTTCAGCAGTGAGACTATTTCTGTTTTATAGTTCAGTGTAAGATAGAATAGATCCCAAAATTGTTACTGCTTCTGTTTTCTGTGGAAAATTAATATTCTTGAATGAATGCTGCACCATCATCTCTTTCTGATGCCTCATTTCTATTTTATAATACTACAGAATCACAGAATCAACCAGGCTGGAAAAGACCTCAGAGATCATCAAGTCCAAAATATTACCTAATACCTAACACCTCCTGACAACTAAATCATGGCTCCAAGTGCCACATCTGATCTTTTTTTGAACACCTTCAGGGATGGTGACTCCACCACCTCCCCAGGCAGCATATTCCACTGGACAATTACTCTTTCTGTGAAGAAATTTCTCTTCACCTCGAGCCTAAACTGCCCCTGGTGCAGCTTGAGACTGTGTCCTTTTGTTCTGTCACTGATTGCCTGGGAGAAGACACCAACCCCACCTGGCTACAACCTCCTTTCAGGTAGTTGTAGAGAGCAATAAGGTCTCCCCTGAGACTTCTCTACTCCAGGCTAAACAACCCCAGCTCCCTCAGCCTCTCCTCATAGGGCTTGTGCTCGAGACCTCTCACCAGCCTTGTTGCCCTTGTCTGAGGTATCTCAATGCCCTTCTTAAACTGAGGAGCCCAGAACTGGACATAGTACTCAAGGTGCGGTCTGACCAATGTTGAGTACAGGGGCAGAATGACTTCCCCACTCCTGCTGGGCCATACTATTTCTGATGCAGGCCAGGATGCCATTGGCCTTCTTGGCCACCTGGGCACACTGCTGGCTCATGGTCAGCCAGCTGTCAACCAGTACCTACAGGTCCCTTTCCTGCCTGACCAGCCACACTCCTGGAATCACAGAAGATAATGGCGAGGACTGAAAGAAGGAACTGCCCATTGAGAGTGCAGATCAGGTTCATGACCATCTGAAGAACCTGAAAGTGTTCAAGTCCATGGGACCCGATGGGATACACCCACGGATGCTGAGGGAATTGGCAGGTTGCTAAACTGCTCTATATTATATTCCAAAAGTTATGGCAGTCTGGGGAGGTCCCCACTGGCTGGAAAAGGGGAAACATAACTCCCATTTTCAAAAAGTGAAAGAAGGATGACCCAGGGAACTGTAGACCAGTCAGTCTCACCTCTGTGCCCAGTAAAATGATGGAGCAAATCCTCCTGGAGGCACTGCCTTCTGAGGCAGAAGAATAACGAGGAGGTGATTGGATACAATCAGCAAGGCTTCACCAAGTGCAAATCCTGCCTGACAAACCTGGTGGCCTTCTATGACAAAGTCACAACATTAATAGATGAAGGCTGAGCAACTGATATCATTTATCTAGATCTGAGCAAAGCCTTTGACACTGTCCCGCACCACATCCTGTCTCCAAGCTGATAAAGCATGGGTTTGATGGGTGGACCACTAGATGGATAAAGAACTGGCTTGATGGCTGCACCCAAAGAGTGGCTGTCAATGGCTCCATGTCCCAGTGGAGGCCAGTGACAAGCAGAGTCCCTCAGGGCTCAGTCCTGGGACCAGTCTTGTTCAACATCTTTGTTGGTGACACGGACAGTGGCATTGAGTGCACCCTCAGCAAGTTAGCTGAAGACACCAAGCTGTGCGGTGCAGCTGTGTGGTCCAGACACACTGGAAGGAAGGGATGACATCCAGAGGGACCTTGACAGGATGGAGAGGTTGGCCCATGACAACTTCATGAATTTTAACAAGGTCAAGTTCAGGGTCCTATGTCTGGCTTGGGGCAATCCTAATCACAAGTATAGGCTGGTCAGTGACTAGCTTGAGAGCAGTCCTGAAGAAAAGGACTTGGGGGTTGCTGGTAAATGAGAAGCTCAGCATGAGCCACCAGTGTGCACTTGCAGCCCAGAAAGCCAATCACATCCTGGGCTACATCAAGGGAAACATAGCCAGCAGGTTGAGGGAGGTGTTCTCCCCTCTCACTGCGCTCTGGTGAGATCCCACCTGGAGTATTGCATCCAGTTCTGGAGCCCTATTACAAGAAAGGTATGGACGTGCTGCAATGTGTCCAGAGAAGGGCCAGGAGGATGATAAGAGGGCTGGAGCACCTCTCCTATGAGGACAGACTGAAAGAGTTGGGGCTGTTCAGTCTGGAGAAGAGAAGGCTCCGAGGAGACCTTCTTGTGGCCTTCCAGTATCTGAAGGGTGCCTACAAGAAAGCCAGTGAGGGATTTTTCAAGGTGTCAGGTAGTGATAGGACTAGGGGGAATGGAGCAAAAATAGAAATGGGAAGATTCAGATTGGATATTAGGAAGAAGTTTTACACCATGAGGAAGATGAGACACTGGAACAGGTTGCCCAGGGAGGTGGTAGAACCCCCATCCCTGGAGGTTTTTAAGGCCAGGCTGGATGTGGCTCTGGGCAAGTTGATCTAGTGTGAGGTGTCCTTGCCCATGGCAGGGGATTGGAACTGGGTGATCCTTGTGGTCCCTTCCAATCCTAACAATTCTATGATTCTATGATTTTATGAATCCACAAGGAGCAGAGAGATATGCCATGGACCTCACATTCTTCCAGAATAGCAGCTACCTAGGAAGTCAAACATGTGAAGAGATTCAGACACTGATATAAAAAAATCTCTGGTTAGATGACCGAACCATTCCAGTAATATCCTTAGGCCCACTGTCATGAAGGAGACTTACAAACCTGATGAAAGACCTATTGAAACTCCAACAAGTGAGGCAGCGGTTACAATGCTCCTGAAGCCTAATAACTAGATCTGAAGAAGGGACCTAGATTCTGCCTTTGGAATAGTTGGTGTTCCAAGGGATAATGTTAAAAGTAATTTTGATAATGAAAGCATGGGTATGAGCTTGGTGGCATTCTTTACGTTCTCTCTCAGTTTCTTGCATACAGACATTTATCATGGGCTGCCTGATAATTAGTCGGACACATAATATCTAAAAAGCTAATGCCGTACTTTTGTAGGTTGACAGATTGGTAGTATTTATGGCTGTAGTGTTCCATGTATTTATAGAGAAAAATGTGAAAGTATTGCAGCTTGCTTAACAGAAACACATCTCAGTGCAAACACGGGCTGCAAAGGTATGCTTAATCCCTCCCAGAAAACTGATGATAGTTGTCCTTTGAGTGGAGCAATTGTGCTGCAGGAATTGAATTTCAGTCACTAGTTTGTTTCACACAGATCACTGAACATCAAGAAAGCCATTTGAAAACACTTCTATATTTCAAGACCAGTCCCTTGAGCTACTGAGTTTTTGTGTTAGAGTGAAGAGAGAAAACCAAGGAGTGCAAAGAAATGTTTAAAAGAATGTGAAGGACACTGACTGGGTATCCTGTAATATTGGAGAATGGTATCCCAAGTCAAACCTGCATCTGTGCTGGAGCAGTAACAAGTGACTACTTTCAATATAGTGTGAAGCTATGTGTGTAAATGAAAAAGATCATCTTAATCTCTGTACCAAAATAGTTGCAACACATGTACTCAAAGTGCTAGTGCCTACACAGTAACTAGGACAGAATTAGATTCATAATCAAACAAGCAAATAAAACCCCAAAAGCCAAAATACTAACTCTACATTCTCTATTACGTTTATGTTTTTCAGGGATCAGTTAAGAATTTTTTGCATTGCACTCCTTGTGCAATTGGAGTCAACTTCATTTAACTACTGGCTGTCGTGAAGGCATCACTTGCCCAGAATTATGCCCCTGATACCAGCTAACTTGTCCCAACATGTCCTGGGAAATTCCCCCTTTCCACCCTCCTTTCAGGAGGGGAAGACAAAAGGTTCAGGCGCCAGCCTGTCTCCTAAGGGAATAAACAACTGCAGGCACTCATCTCAATGGGATGCTTATGCTCTGTCCATCTAAGGACATAATTCTAACTTCACCTTTTCTATAGGTGGAAGCAGGTTGGCAAGTGTGCCCATTGGCTAAGTCCAGACTCGAGTGTCTATAAGTATTGCCCCATTTTGGTGCCACGTTGCTCTCTCCTTTGCTTTCATCCATCATGCAACTCATGAGTGAGTAAGCTATAAGCCTTCCCACAAGCATACTTGGAAGCCTCTGTGAATATGGAAGCCAGCCCACGGAGTGTGCATCAAGGACCCGCAAGGATGACCCCGTCACCAGAGATGCGACGTAAACCCAGTCGAAGAGGACTGAGGGAAGCCCCCAAAAGAGGGTAAGCTGTAACCCAAAGGGGGAAGGACTAGCCCAAGC